>JAQQSK010016147.1:0-10542 GCA_028658325.1 Potorous gilbertii | reverse complement strand
CCCGTCTCCCTCACTGACCTGTGCGTCTGTGGGTGGTGGGACCTTCGCGGCCGCCCGGAGATCCAGGTCCCTGACGCCTGCAGGGCTTTGCTGGCTCCTCTCAGTGCTGCGTGGCCGGGGCTGGGGGAGGGGAGCGCTCGGCAGGACAGGACTCGGCTCCCGTCCGGGTACCTTTGCGGTCGGTTCTTCAGGGCTCTCTGCAACGCAAATCTCCTTCACTGTGTTGCTGCGCGGCTTCCACTGCTCCAGAATTTGTCAGGAGTTCTTTTTACAGGAAATCTATGGGCTGTGGGTTCGGACCTAGCATAGGTGAGTCTTTCTACTCCGCCATCTTGGCTCCGCCCCCCTGAGGGAATTAATTTAAAGGCCCTTATCCTAAACCTGAACTAAACTGGAACCCAAGTTCTATCAAATGCCAGGGCTACCTCTGGCTTATCTCCATCTTCATGCACTGAACTTCTTGAGGCAGAACTTAAACCAAGGCACAAATAAGCCAATAACTCTGCTTCCCAAAAAGAAATTTCCTGCTTCTGTCCCAATCTCATCATGGCTCCAACCTTCCACAGCTCCTCTGGCTCTGCCTCAATTTCTTAAAGCAACTGAAAAATGGTTTACATCCCCTGACTTGGACAAAGCCTCCATTACCCTACCCTAGTTTTAGGTCTTAGTTAAGGTAGTGCACAAAAAAAGAGGCTGCTTACTTGGGACCTTACATACCAATAAAAATTTTGAGATCTAATCTCTGTTAAGATGGTGATATTTATATGTCTTTGTAACCTTCCATCACTTATATTTATCTTAAGAGGCAAAAGTGAGTATGAGAACTGATAGGATTTCTGAGATTAGGAGAAAAGCATTTCCTCTCAGCCATAAGAATTATTTGGCTTTTCTTTGAGTTGAAGGTGGTCTTGAGTCACTTATGAGAGTTGTGGAAGAGATCAGACAGAAAGGAAAGAGCTATAATTGAATGAGCTGAAGGAGGGAGAAGGCAGCTTTCATCTCCCACCAGGACTTAATAATATGAATTGGAGAGAAGTAATGACACAGAAGCAACAGGTGAAGAAAGGGAAAGGAAGGAAAGCCGAGCTCCCAGGGAAAGGAGAAATAAAGGTGAACATCTTGGAATAAAGAACTCATGTGGTTGATGGTTGTAAACTCCACTTCAACGATTGAGGAAAGTTCATTTTCTGGCTTCCCTTCTTTGGGCCTGTCCAGTAAAAGATACTTTATACTCTTCTCATTTTACCTAAGAATTTCCTGCATGCTGACTTTGCTTCATATATGAAGTAACCTGGGGCCAGTCATAAAGCCTTGTCTTACATATTTAGTCTAAGGTGAGAAAAATGGAATGGAAGAAGTCAGTGTTATCTGAAAATATACAGAATTTAAACTGGGACAGAGAGTCAGACTGCTGCCTGAATGTTAGGATAAAAAGTCCTAACTGGGGGCTTGGAGCTACTGTGATTGTTTTAATAGCTTCATTTAATTCAAATCCTATAAATAACCAGGGAAAGAGGCTATGTGGCTCCTTGGGTCATTATAATGTCCCTACGCTAAAAACAAGCTAATTTTATAACTGAGTGTATCAGATTATCTTCAGAAGGGAGGGAAGCAAGGAGAAGGGTACAAGAATGAAGAAAAAATCTCTCCCTAAACTAAGCCATACGGAGAGGACAGGTTATGCTTGGGAAGGATTTGGCTCCACCCTTTTTCAGAAGGGAGAATGGAGCAAAAAAGGATCAAATATTGCCCAGTCAACTCTCTAATCATATCCAACAGTATTACATAAATATCAGTTTTTTTTTTCTTGGGATGAAAATCAATAGCATATAACTTTTGAAATTGTTTCACAATTTTAAAAAATTAAGTTCAACCATATTGTATCTTTAATGATTTTTACCATAGATTGCTCTAGTATATGCAGAAATTTTTTCAAAAATAGAGAAACTGTTTCTAAAGAAGCCATAATTGATTATATTATAACTTTAAAAAAAATTGATATACATAAATACATATGTTCATTAGAACTCACTGAATTTTGGTAAACTCTTTATTTGAAGAAACATTTCATTCTTCTTTGGGCAAGTTCCTTGACAAATAATTCATAGGGACACTATCATTTCAAAAAAAGGAAGAAATAGATATCACTATGTAACATTTAAAAATTAGACCAGTATTTCCTAACAGTATTAAAAATTATTACCTGAGCATATGTGTCCCGATTGGCCTGCAAACCAACTTTTACAACCTCAAAAGGGTTAACCACAATAGCTTCGGTTAGTCCAGATCCCAATCCTGCAACTGCAAATGCCTAAAAAATTAAATAAATCAATATTTTAAAACAAATTTCTATTTGTACCATGTTAAATCACTATACCGTACAGCTGAACACTATCATGAATATGGAGAGATCTATGCAAATAGACAGTCTACCATTACTAAACAATTTTAGTCCTTGATTAGATAGTGACAATTCACGTCTAAGACATTATTGAAGCCACAAACCACATTCTAAAAATTCAAAATAAAATATCAAGGCTATCAACAGCAACCTCTTTCCATTAGCCAAGAAAAAGTCACATTACTGATTTAAGATTCATGTTAAAAATATACCCTTATATTCAATTTGAATAGACTTTGAACTTGTAAAGTGAGGACTTCATTTTTAACATTTATTTAAATGTACTTTTCAGGGCTAAAAGAGCAGAAGTAAAATAAAATTTGTTTGTTCTTTGCTTAGAATTCAGGTAATCTGCAGATTAGTTTGAAATATTTAAGAATGTATTCATAGTGACAATATTTATACTTAAATTAAATATTGTTATAGCTAATATAACTTCCTAATTCAAAAAGAATGTCTATTTACATATGACTACCTTAGACTTTAAAACCCTGATAAAATATTAAATCAGAAATAGTTGGGTTTTCCAATGACATGAAACAAGAAACTAGAAATTTTATGAAAGAATAGTTATAGGGGAGATAGCAATGTTAGTTGTTGAGAATTTCTGCCATAGGAAGGTAGAATTCTTTGTATAAATACTTTCCATGCACAATATGCATTTGTTATTAAAAATCTTTGAAACTATATGTAATAAAACACATTCAAGAGAGATTTAATAAGTAAATATGTGTATCTTCATAATATTTCACTTCAGAAACATCAACAGAAACATTACTAATTTTGCATTATATAAAATGAGCATTTATGTAAAGTGAAAATTCACCCTAAGAATTGACTCCCTCTTGTGGTAACATAATATAGAAGGAAACGATGCAGATTGGTATCAGAAGTACTAGGTTCAAATCCTGAACTTGTCATTACCTGTGAAATCATGGGTAAATCATTCAACTTCTCTGGGTTTCGATTTTTTTCTAATCTATAAAGTGAAGGAATTTGACTAGATGATCCTAAACATCCTTCCACCTCCAAATTTATGACCTTAAATGTTATTTATTTTCTCATTTTCAGTAGCTATTTCTCTTTAATGTCCATTATTATTGATTC
Source organism: Potorous gilbertii (assembly GCA_028658325.1). Lineage (NCBI taxonomy): Eukaryota > Metazoa > Chordata > Mammalia > Diprotodontia > Potoroidae > Potorous > Potorous gilbertii. The sequence goes on along the minus strand of JAQQSK010016147.1, from coordinate 7,034 downwards.
ACTCTCTCTTTCTCTCTCTCTCTCTCTGTCTCACACACATACACACACACACACACACACACACACACACACATTCTCTCTCTGTCTCTCTCTATCTCTCTCTCATATGACATTTTTATTATATCGGCTTGACCTACCTGTGAGAGACTAAAATTTCTCCAATTGATTCTCTGAGGTTGTCTCAGTATCCCTCATATTATATTGACTACTTCTCTTAGATATAACTACCTCTAGGAATACTTACTGGAAGTTCTACCATCTTGGTTTGTCTTTTATGGATACCTATATTTCTGCCAGATTGCATGTTTGTACATATAAAAATACCCATATATACCCATATGTATATATTTACATGTGTATATACGTGTATGTATCAGAGGTATAAATGATAGCTAGGATTAAAATTAATGTTCTTAGACTTTAAATTCATCACTCTTTTCATTCTGTTCTGTTGCTTCTCACAAATTTATGAGATTATTCCTTTAGGACCTGTGTGTGTGTGTATGTGTGTGTGTGTGTGTGTGTGTGTGTGTGTATCAGTTACATTAAATTAATTTCATTTGTAGCAAAGACATCAAATCCCAAGACAGCAAAAAGGGAACAAAGGGAGATGGAGGAAAAGAAGAAGGGAAGAAATACACATTTATATAGCACCTACTATGTGCCAGACACTATGGTAAATATTTAAAAAAATACTCTCATTTGGTCCTTATAGCAAGCCTGGGAGGTAGATGCTATTATTATTCCAATTTCACAGTTGAAGAAACTGAGGCAAACAAAAGTATAAGATGACTTACTCAGCATCATATAAGTAGTATCTGAATAGTAGAAGAGTTTAAATTACTATTCTAATTCAGTATTGAAGTAGTGTTCTAGTGATTCCTGCAAAAGCTTTTGTAATCATTGTTTCACAAACTAATTTCTTTCTAGAATCCCCAAACCTCGAAGTGCCACTTTCATTACAAGTGAAATAAAGGCTAAAAAAAGTATATGTTTATACATGATCATTCACACACATATGTGTAATGTAAAGTACATGTGTTTTGTTTTTAAGGTTTTTACATAAATGCTGTAGGTATTTTGCATTACTGAATCATATCCATGCAAGTTTTCATACCTAATTTATTATCACCAGTTTGCTTCTAGGATTGAAATTATAAGTTAATAGGAAGATAATTTTTAACAAATTACTCAACATTGAGTTACTAGCATTAATTTTTAGCAGCTAAATTTTAGGGATCAAGAAGGCATCTTGTTTTAGATTTTACTTTATGAAATAACATTCACCAAAGTACAGTAAAGACTCTCACTTACCAATCCTGGTGACAGTGACACATATCCAAGTAATTTCTTATACTGTTCAAAGGCAAAAAACTGTAAAATAAAATAATACTAGAAATTGGTAAATTTTTTCCCCAGTAAGACATCAAAATGTATCAAACTTCAGGTTGTACTTCTGGTAAAATATTAAATTAATCAGTATGTTAAAATGATGTGCTATTTTATATAAAATATGCCTCATGACTTATAACTTTTAGTCTCTTTTCAAGTAGTAGTCATTTGGATTTTACCCTAACATTTACATTTTCCAATTCTGTCATAACCTGCAAAATAACTGATGGAATCCTTTATGGCAGTAAATGAACCATGCACTTTCATTTACCATGACCATTTTCAGTTCAGACATCAATAGACTTCTTTTTATGGTAGTGATTCAAAATTACAGGCTTATAGTCCCCAAACTTTTGGTTTTCTCTGTTTTCTAAATGAACTGCTTTCTCTATGAATGCTCAAGTTTCTAACCAATGTATGTAAAAATAAATCCCCATCACTGCTTTAGTTAAATAAGTAAATTAAACAAATGAATAAACTTTAATTAATTAAAAAATTAAGTTCCTACTGCTTTTATTTCCTTACTACTCCATGCATATTGTCATGAATTCAATGAATATTTAGGGATGGTGAAGACGCAAATATGTGGATGGAGGTCTAAGGTCTCACCTCCAAGCAAGATTTCACTACAAAGAAAACTATATATTGATTGACTTAAGATCTTCAAAGGTGGAGATTCTACAAACCCCTATGAAGACGATAGAAATGATGGATGTGACTTCAATAGAAAGTGAAGAATGCAATTTCATCCTAAATCAATTTCCATATGAAATAGTTCCAACCATCTGATTTAGTCCACGACTTTTCTATTTTGGGCAACACTCCTCAAATTTTTACACTCCTAACCTATAACATAGTTAGTTCTAAGGGTCAGGGTAGAGATACTCAGGATGTCTGTTGCCTTATGTACTACTCTTAGAAGCTGTTTATTGGACCTTATTCAGTTCATTTTCTAATGAGATCCTTAAAAGATGTATAACCTGATCTAAAAATATCCTACTTCATTATGTTTTATACTATAGATAGAGCAAGAAACTATATATATATATATATATATATATATATATATATGCATATATAAATACATATGCATGCATATATATATACATGTGTGTATCTGTGGAGGAGAGAGAGATTTCCATTTTGAGGTCTCATCAGGCTATGGAAGTGGCCATGGATTCTTGAACGATATGCCAGTGGACCACAAGATCTGGAGGGAACTACCATTCTAGAAAGACTTCAAGTCTGTCCCCAGCAATAGTTTGTATTTCCAAGAAGTGACTTACCTAACCTCAAAGAGATTCATCATCAATGAGTTGAGAACTTGGTATTTAACTCTTTGTCTTTGGCTACCCATGAAAAAAATCTATCTATCTATCTATCTATCAATCTATCTATCCAAAGATAAATATAACTATACAGATACACATATACATATGGGTGTATATATATATACATATATATATATATATATGTATATATATATACATATATTCATATTTATATCTATTTGAGAATAAAGCATTGGGCATCTGCCCCGATCCCTGCACATTTTATGTGCAGTCTTCCCTATTAGAACGTAAACTCAGCTCAGAGAAGTACTGTCTTTCTGCTTGTATTTGGTGTATTCTAAGTACTTAGCACAGCATCTGTCACATAGTAATCACTTAATAAATTCTTTTGACTTGACTTGACTCCAGAATAAAATTTGTCTACTAGCTTGTGAAGGAAGCTTTTTTTTTCTTCCTTGGAAATACTAATGCTAATTATTACCTCCTTGGAAACCTAATCAATCAATATTAACAAAGCGAAAATGTAAAAATGGTGTCAATATATTTTTGCTCTGAATTTATTTTCAACAGTAAAATAAGGCCTTCTAGTTTGAAGGTCATATGGACTAAAATGATGAATTCATTTACTATTATTTTCTGAGTGTCTACTACGTGAAAGATATTATCCTAGGAGACAAAAACATTCTTTAGTTTGCTATTTATTTTTAACAAGTTAACACCTTATAATTTTTTTTGTGGGGAAAAAAATGGAAAATTCTAGAAGGTTCTCATATGAGAGTATGGTTATTTAAAATTTTTAATTTTTTTCTTTAGTTACACTCTTCACCTTTAATGACCATTTCTATTACCCAGTAAACTATGTCTAAACCTCAGGATTAGAATGGCTCTTATGTGAGATTGCTTAGATTCATATATGTTTTTCAAAGCTAGATAGATAGTTAAGGTTTTCATTTAGCACTTAATATGTGCTAGTCACTGTGCTATCGTCTAAGAATACAAACAATCAGGACAGTCTTCGACCTCAAGGAGCTTACATGCTTAAGAAAAAAAGTGTAAGGTCGAGTTCACTCTCAATAGTAAAGCACAATTAATCATCACTTCCATTTCACACTGTTAATATTTTTTTCAAAACAATTGATAACAAAGGAGTCTTAAAATTCAGACATTCCACATTGTTTTATTCAAGTTACATTTGAGAATATTAAATGAAAAAATTTATGATTTTGCTATAATCAGGCAATCATTCCCCTTACAAATTCTAGAGTAAATAACTATAAAGTGAGTATTTTCATATATTGTGTCTAAAAACTAGTGCTGTCCATCTGGCAAGTAGGCAATTAAATTCAAGTTATGCTTAAAAAGCTTACTACATGCCTTAATAATTTTTAGGTAAAATGTACTTGAAGCAAGATGTCTGGTGCCCAGACACAATGTACAGTTGCCCAAAAGTTCATCTGTTAATCATTGTTCTGGCAGTACGCTTTCCCCGCTATATCAGTAGAAACTAACTCAGTTTGGTAAACCTCAATTTTTTTTTTTTTAACTAAAAAGAGCGCTCCACTTTGATAAATCTAAATCCCCTCAAAGTTCAAATTCTTTTCCATATTTAGTATTTAGAAGAGCTAGACCAAGAGAATTAAATGTTACAATTTATTTGTGTATGCAAATTTCTATAGAGATGAATATATTACTTTGCAGAGACAAAGCAACTTTTATTTTAAACAAGAACTCTGCCTTGTTTGATTATCTGGGTATCTTTTATCAGTGAAGCAGTTACATAATTCAATTCAGTCCTTTTGTACTTCAGCATACTTTCCCCTCAGATTTTCCATATTAACTCAGATCATCATGACAAATGCCTCCGGAGGTAATAGTTAAAATATCACAGAAACTTCATAATTTGTAATATGGAAAGACATGTTAAAGTATTATTTGAATATTTTCATTAAAGTACAATCTTGAATCAAATGATATTGTTACTGTTTTAGTATAGAATCACGTGCAAGATTTTTCCATAAGTTTATATATGTATGTGTGTATGTGTAGTTTTTTCTTTTATTACTCTCTTTCATAACCTTATTATATTTCTGAATGCTGTATAAACTAAGGATGATGCTTGGCCCTTCCAACCTTTTAATTATAATGAAATTTTTCTACTTTGTCACATATGTTGTTATCATGATGGGTGCTCTCTACAAATGGAGATCTCACCAAGCCTTCTAATCCTATTTAATTATTGTCTGAATCATTTTATAAACTTGTTTAAAAATTTTATGTCAATGACTTCTGTTTTTATATCAAAGTCATTTACAGATGCATGTTCCTGTCTTTCACCTCCTACCAGAAACACAGTCAAGGGAAACCTTGCTTTATAAGAAAGAAAAGTAATTAAGCAAAATTGAAATAGTGACCATATGTAACATAATGCTCAACATTATGTCCATACAGTCCTTCATATCTCCAAGGAAAAAAGACAGTTACTTTATAACTACAGACTGTGATCTTATGTTAATGCACTTCTCATTTACATTACCAGGTACACAGCAGAACATAAGAGATGATTCAAAATATATAGCAATGAATTTCCATTTTGAGAAAGCCTGTATGATAAATGATGCATGTTGTGTTGAGAGCTGAATATCTTTTCATTGCTTCCTTGCAAATTTTCTTTTGTGCCGTGCACTTTTTACTTTGTTCTGTTTTCCCCTTCTTCCCCCACCCAGAAGGATACAATTAAGTGCAGATATATTTATATATAGATATATACATACACATATATACATATATATACATGCACACATACATAGATATATATAATTTCCTTAATAAATTCTATATCTGATCTTTGTTTTTATGCTTGTGCATATCTCATTTCCTATCTCTCCTGACTCCTCTACTTTATTTCTATCCACTACATTGCCCTCCTATTACTTAACCTAACCTTCCTCCAAGGATCCTTCTCCATTCTCCTGGCACAGATGCTTGAAAAAATAAGGGATGGGGGGGAGGAGCCAAGATGGCAGAGCAGAAAGACACACATGCTAGCTTCAAAACCACAGCTTATAAAATATCTGTAAAGAAGAACTCCTAACAAATTCTGGAGCGGTGGAAGCCATAGAAAAACAGAGTGCAGTAGATTTCTGTTCCAGAAGGACCTGAAAAACCCTCACCAAAGGTCCGTCGCACAGGGGACCAGAGTGGAACCCAGCCCTATCTTGGCCACACAGCCCTGGGAGGAGCAGATCTGAGCAGGCTTCGGGAAAGGAATCTCTGGTGGCCATGGGGGTCCCTCCACCCAGAGGTGCTGCAGGTCAGTGAGAGAGATTTCTGGACTGGCTGAGAGGGGAGTGGGGTGTCTCCCTGACTCAGGCCCCCTCAGAAGGCAGCAGCAAAGGCAGCAGGTGGCCAGAGGCTCCTGGAAAAGGCAGGAGCTCCGCAGGAGCTCCATTACAGAAAGTCTCTGCATAAACCCTCTGAGGGAACTGAGCCTGGAAGGCGCTCCTGTCCTCACCTGAGCACCAGAACTTAAGCTCCCATTGAGTAGCAGCCCCACCTGCCACTGAAAGCCCTGAGGCTTGGGAGCGCATTTGAATCTCAGACCCCAAGCACTAGCTGGGCAGATCTAGGTGGGGGTGGAGAGGAATCCAGAAGTCAAGTAACTTGCTGGGAAAATGCACAGAAAAGGGAAAAAAAATAAGACTACAGAAAGTGACTTTCTTGGTGACCAGATGTTAGCTCCTTTCCTTTCTGATGAGGAAGAACAATGCTTACCATCAGGTTAAGACATAGGAGTCAAGGCCTCTGTATCTCAAACATCTGAAAGAGATATCCAATGGGCCCAGGCTTTGGAAGAGCTCAAAAAGGATTTTGAAAATCAAGTTAGACAGGTGGAGGAAAAACTGGGAAGAGAAATGAGAAAGATGCAAGAAAAGAATGAAAAACGGATCAATACCTTAATAAAGGAGACCCACAAAAGTGTTGAAGAAAATAACACCTTGAAAAATAGGCTAACTTTATTGGCAAAAGAGGTTCAAAAAGCCAATGAGGAGAAAAATGCTCTGAAAAGCAGAATTAGCCAAGTGGAAAAAGAGGTGCAAAAGCTCACTGAAGAAAATAGTTCTCTCAAAATTAGAATGGGACAGATGGAGGCTAATGACTTTCTGAGAAACCAAGAAATCACAAAACAAAACCAAAAGAATAAAAAAATGGAAGAGAATGTGAAATATCTCATTGAAAAAACAACTGACCTGGAAAATAGATCCAGGAGAGACAATTTAAAAATTATGAGACTACCTGAAAGGCATGATCAACAAAAGAGCCTAGACATCATCCTTCATGAAATTATCAAGG
>JAQQSK010016146.1:0-10543 GCA_028658325.1 Potorous gilbertii | reverse complement strand
TCAGATCATATAAGTCCTTCCAGGCCTCCCTGAAGTCTTCTTGTTCATCATTTCTTATGGCGCAATAGTACTCCATTACATTCATATACCATAATTTATTAAGCCATTCCCCAATTGATAGGCATCTCCTTGATTTCCAGATGCCATTATTTTAAATGGAATTTATCTTTTTTATTTCTTCCTGCTGGAATTTTTCAGTAATATAAAGAAATGATGATGATTTATGTCAGTTTATTTTACATCCTGAAACTTTGCTAAAGTTGTTAATTATTTCAATTGGTTTTTCAGTTGATTCTCTAGGATTCTCCTAATATGGCATCCTATCATCTGCAAAGAGTGATAGTTTTATTTCCTCACTGCCTATTCTTTCAATTTCTTTTTCTTGTCTTATTGCAATAACTATCATTTCTAGTATAATACTAAATAATAGTGGTGATAATGAACATTTTTGCTTCACCCCTGATCTTACTGGGAAGGCTTCTGGACTATTCTCATTACAGATAATGCCTGTGGATGGTTTTAGATTGACACTACTTATCATTTTAAGGGAAGTTCAATTTGTTCCTATGACTTCTAGTGTTCTGGGAACAAATGTTGCATTTTGCCAAAACAATTTTTCTGCATCTATTGCAACAATCATATATTTTAAAAAAATTGCTATGGTTTGTTTTGTCTATATTTTCCCTAAATATTGAACTTACCTTGCATTCCTGGTATTATCACTTGGTCACAGTATGTGATTTTTGTGATATATTGCCGTAATCTTCTTGTTGTATTTTATTTAAAACTTTTGCATCAATATTATTTAGGGAAATTAGTCTATAGTTTTCTTTCTCTATTTTTGCTCTTCCTGATTTAGGTATCAGCAACACATTTGTGTCATAAAAGGAATCTGGAAGAACTTCTTTTTTACCTGTTTTTCCAAATAATTTATAAAGTACTGGAATCAATCATTCTTTAAGTGATTTTTTCAATTCACTTGTAAATCTGTCTGATTTTTTCTTAGGGAATTCATTTATGACTTGTTCAATTTCTTTTCTAAGATATGGTTATTTACATAGCCTATTTCCTCTTTTGTTAATCTGGGCAATTTATATATTTGTAAATATTCATCCATTTCATTTAGATTGTAACATTTATTGGCATGCAATTGGGCAAAACAACTCCTAGTAATTGCTTTAATTTCATCTTCTTTGGTGGTGCATTCACCTTTTTCAGTTTGGGCATTTGTAATTTTGTACTTGTAATCATCTTTCTTTTTTTAAAAAATCAATTAACCAATACTTTATCTACTTTATTGTCCCCCCCCCAATAAAACCATCTCCTAGTTTTATTTATTAGTTCAATCAGGATAAAGTTTTTTAAATTTATGTTTTATTAAATTATTTTATTAGTTTCCAGTGTTCTACTTCCATATATCTTAGGTTTTCCCCCCTCCCTCCCCACTTCCTCCCTGAGATGGTGTACAATAGGTTCTACACATACATTCCTATTAAATACATTTTCATCTTAGTCATGTTGCATAAAAGAATTAAAATGAATTGGAGAAACCATGAAACAAAGCAAAACATAATACAAAAGAAAGTGGTCTGCTTCATTCTGTGATCCAGTTCCATAGTTCTTTCTCTGGATGTGGAAGGCATTTTGCCTCGAGTCCACTGCAAATTTTTTAAGTCCTTGCATTGCAATGAAGTACTAAGTCTACCAGAAAAATTCCTCACACACTGTGGTTGTTGCTATGTACAAAGTTCAAGGAGAAGGTTTAGAAACAAAAGCAACAAATTCAAACATTAGCAAAAGAGAAAATTAAAAAAAAACAACTATTTTCATTTCTTTCCTTTTAATTTCATTAATACCTTTTTGATTTTCAGAATTTCTATTTTGGCATTTAATTGGGGATTTTCAGTTTGTTCTTTCTCTAGTTTTAAAAATTGTGTGCCCAATTCATTGGTCTACTCTTTTTCTCTCTCATTTTTAAATGATGTAATGTTTAGAGATATGAATTTTCCCTTAGTACTGTTTGCATTCCACAAGCTTTGGTATATCATCTCCTGGTTGTCATTATCTTCGATGAATTTATGAACTGTATGATTTGTCCTTTGAACCATTCGTTCTTATTTGGTATTTTATTTTTCCCAACTAGATGTTAAAACCATTTTTTCACATTCATTTTTAAGACTTTGAGTTCTAAATTCTGCCCTCCCCTCCCCACTCATTAGGAAGGCAAGCAATTTGATATAGGTTATACATGTGCAGTCATGCAAAATCTCTTCATAATAGTCATGTTGTGAAAGAAAACCTAGACCCTTCTCCCCCCAAAAAAACCTCAAAAATAAAGAAAGCAAAAAAAAAAAAACCAAACCATTTTAATCTGTATTCAGACATAATCAATTCTTTCTGTGGGGATGGATAACATTTTTCATCATGAGCACTTCAGAGTTGTCTTAGATCATTGTATTGCTGAGAATAGCTAAGTCATTCATAGCTGATCATCTTACAATATTGTTTTTACTTTGTACATGGTTATCAGCCCGTGCAAGTTTTCCCATGCTTGTCTGAGAGCATCCTGCTCATCATTTCCCACAGCACAATAGCATTACATCACAATTACATATCACAACTTTGAGCCATTCATTCTTTAGGATTAGATTATTGGCTTTGCAATTAAATTTTAATCTACGCTTTCAAAACCTTTTATTGTATGTAATTTTATTGGGGATGCACCTAACATTTGTGCTTTTCTGTATTTGGTTGTGAGGTTTTTATGCCTTAATATGTAGTCAATTTTTGTGAAGATGCCATGTAGAGCTGAGAAAATGTACACTACTTTTTATTCCCATTCATTTTTCTCCAGAGATTTACCATATCTAACTTTTTAATGATTCTATTCATCTTCTTACCTCCTTTCTAATTTATTTTTATGGTTAGATTTATTTAGTTCTGAAAAGGAAATGTTGAGGTTTCCCACTACTATAGATCTATTATTTATTTTTTTCCTGTAACTCATTTATTTAATTTTTCTTTTAAGAATCTAAATGCTCTGCCATTTGGTAATATATGCTTAATACTGATATTACTGCATTGTCTTTGGTATCTCTTAGCAAAACATAGTTTTCTTGATTATCTCTTTTTACCAGCTCTATTTTTCTTTTGCTTAGTCTGAGATCATGATGGTTACTCCTGCCTTTTTGTTTCATTTTGTTTTAACTTTAGCTGAAGCATATGTGACTGTTCCTTTTAGACAGAACTTCAGCAGGCTTGCTATAGAGCTCACAGAGGTGACCATGGACAAGACATGAGAAAGTTAAAAGGTGACGTGGGGAAGGGAAGGAACATTTGGAGCTAGAGTCATTAGTGGTTGACTGGGGTGGAAACACGTTGAGTTTTCATGTGCTCTTGCCTGTATGACTCAAGTGAAGGTGTAAGTTATGAGAGGTCTGAAAAGATGTTGGAAGAGGGGTTATGAAGGGCTGTGAACATCAAACAAAACACTTTATATTTGATCATGGAAGCAATAGGGAGCCGATAGTACTGACTGAAAAGGGGGAGGGGGAGGAGAGTGATATTGTTAGAATTATGATTTAGGGAGATCAGTTTGGACACCGAGCAGAAAATGAATTGGAGAGAAACTTGAGGAAGGTAGACCAACAAGCAGGTTATAGCAATAGGTGAGGCATGAGATGGTAAGTGTCTTTATCAGTGTGGTGGCAGTGTCAGGGAAAAGAAGGGGGCATAAAAGAGAGATGTTATAAAGGTAAAATCAACAAGATTTGGTAACAGAATGGATATAGGGGATGAGAGAGAGTGATGAGTCAAGGATGATACCTAGTTTGCAAGTTAGGGATTGGGAGGGTGATGGTTTTTTTTTATATTAATAGAGAAGTTTGAAAGGGGAAGAATTTTCAGGGATTTTGAGATTCATTTGGGACATGCTGCATTTAAGATGCCCATAAGATATCTAGTTAGAGATGTCCAACAGCCATTTGGTGTTGCAAGACTGGAGGTCAGGAAAGAGGTTAGGGCTGAATAAGAAGATTTGAGAAGCATTAACATAGAGGTGATAATTTAATTCAAAGTGGCTGAAGAGACTCTAATCAGGGAGCCACAATGAATAGTTTTGCTTCAATAAAAATTTTCCCAGTTGAGATTACCTCAAGTAAATTTGTAATGGGTTAAAAAAAACACATACAGGACAAAGTCAGTAAGAAGACAATGGGGCAAAGGACAGGAGAGAAGAGGGTCACCAAGGGGTCAGGATGGAAAAGGGAAAATAATGTATACAGTGCAAAGGACTGATGCCCTGGGAATAAAAGGAAGGGACAAGGTGTTGAAGATTATGGTGAGGGTTAAGAACAGGGTTTCAGATTACAAGGTAGACAGGGAAGTGGCATGATAATAGATTGTATTAAAATAAGGGAGTTTCAGAGTTTATGGTCATGGAAGTGTTGTATTTGTGGGTGATTGTAAGAATAAGTGTATGATCATCTGTAAGCAGAAGCAAGGTGGTATTTTTGTTGTTTTTTTTTGGAATTCAGTTTCCTAGGCTTAGACTAAATTGTAAACACCTGAAAGATTAATCTCCTTTGAACCCTGATAATTCACAGCTGTGCCGAGTCATGTAGTTTTCATGCCTTCTGACTCTGAGCCAATCAGGGACTGAGTCTTTGTTATATATTTTGGGGGTTGACATTTTGCTTTGGGTGCTTGCTTATGAGAAGGATCTTTTGATTCCTTGGAAGAACTCTGAGTAGCCATTTGTTAAGAGCCCCCTAACTACTAACATGTTGATGCTCTCCTGTTCTTTTGGCGTATATAGGTGGTTGTATTGTTTTGTTCAGACAGTTGGAGTCCAGTCTGTTGAATCTCTGTGCTAATTTTTCTACTTATATTTTCTATACTCATTTCTTTCTACTCCTCTGAAATTAAAAGTAAGATTGTTGACTCCTTCAAAGTTGTCTTTCCTTTAGAAAAGCAGATCAAAGAATGTGTCGTAGCAGCCCACCCTGTGTGCTAGTACGGTTGCTACAGAACCATCTTTGTATGTGGCTGAGGTGGGGTGAAAGAGTAGGTCACATGAATTGATAAGGTTAGAATGTTTAAGGGATTATTAATATACAGGTTGAAGTCCCTTATTATGAGGGCAGAGGAGAAGGACTGTGAGGCAGTTACTGAACTCATTGTGGAAAGGAGCATCCTAAAGATTAGTTGATAATAGCTACCTGGATTTTTATTGAGTGGTAGATTGAGTGAACCTCAAAGGAGGAGAGGTTACTGAGTGGTGGTGGTAGAGTTAGCTTGGAAGCGTAAGTGAGGAGGAAGGCATAGCCTAACTCCCCCACCTTATTTAATGAATTGGAGGAATGAATGGAAGTGCACCTAGTAAGGATCAGGAAGGCTATAGTATTAGGAGCTCTGATGGTGTCAGATGCAGGGAAAAGAGATAAGCATTTCCTGCCCTGGTCTCCTAGTCAAAGCTGGCTAAAGTCATGAGAAGACTTCCCTCTGAGGGCAAACTCCTAGGACATTGATAATTCACCTGAGCACATTATTCAATGAATAAAAAACTCTCATCCAGTCCGCTCCTTATCCCAGTAACTCTGAATGCCTTCTTGTCATTCTGCAAATTCCATTCTCAACATCCACTACCCACTCCCTTATTCCCATTAAACCTACAACACTCCCCATGCTCCTCTCTGAAGCTGCCCAGCCCTTCCACTGTGCTCTCTGGAGTGCTTGCTCCTTAGGTAATGAGCTGGTTTTATCTTAAATTCTTTCCTTTCCCACTCCTTCCATGACTTTCAACTGAGACTGTTCTCCCCAAAGTTAACCTTTTCTCAGTCCTCACTCTTCTTGCTCCAGCCCTTGACCCTGTGGATAACCAACTTCTCCTTGCTACTATCTTCTCTCTGGGTTTTTAGTATTTGGGTTTTTAGTTAGTAGTATCAAGTCTCAGTGAGAGTCAGAAGATGGAAGTGGTGCGAAAGGAAAGAAATTAAGTTGAAACCAGCTTTTTTTTTTTTTTAAGGGGATTAGCCTTAGAATGAGGTATGGCAGGGGGCAGTAGGTTCAAGAGCAATAGAAATAAGGGAGAGGGCAAAAGGGGATTGAGAAGGGGATTTGAAGAATGCCAGGAAGGGGTTCAGAATCCTGGGATGAGGAGGGTAGGACAGGATGGATTATTTATTGACTAATGTACTCAGGGGAGTTATCAACATCCCAGGAGTCTGGACTCATAGTGAAGCCTTAAGATTTTAAACAGCTTTGGCCAGGAAACCACTTCAGGGAACATTTCTCTCTTTTTCCTGCACCCAGACTAGACCAGGCCAGGCCAAGCCAGGTAAGCAGTATGGAACAGCTTTTTTCTCTATTGAGACAGATAGGAGTGGTCCAGGTCAGGAGGTGGGCAGAGGGAACAGGACAAGATGGCATCTTTCCCTATTCCATGAAGACAGGAATGTGACAGATGAAGAGACTTGGAGACTTGAGGGTAATGCAATGGTTTCTCCCTTAAATGCAGAAAGTCCAATGCACAAGGAGGAAAAGGCCAGCCTAAGAGATCTGGCCATGTACATGCGATGACATAATCTCTTAAATCTCAGAAATGACAGTTTTGAAGGGGAGAACCACATGGACAAGTGGTGGGATTTCCTGTACCTGAGGTTTCTGGATGAATACCAAGAGCTCTTGGACTGAGGATCTGGCATATGTCCTTAGAGGTGGAATATTAGTAAGGAACTGAATAAAGTGGAAGAGTGAAAAAACCCAGACATGGCTTCCTCTTGCCATTGTGAGTTGTTTGGACAGTGTAGATCCAATGGGGAAGGGGGTTGCCTTTCTAGCAGTTTAGTTTTTCTTTCAAGAAGAATCAGGGCCCTTAAGGTAAAGGATTGTATGAGTCCCTTGGACTCACTAAAACATTTTTGGGGAGTTACCTCTATTAAGATCAGATTCATTTCTTTTTCAAGGGGAATTAAAAATTACTGGATAGTACTGTGTATCTGGAGGAATTTATCATTCTCCATTAGTTTTATTCTGATACTCATAGGGAAAATTAGGAGGAATGTCCCATCTCTTTTTTTTGCCATTTTCCTTTATCATTTAGCAGTTAATACTTTCTAGATAAGTGATTTTGTTGTAAATGACAATTCATCCCAAAGGAAACAAATATAGTCCATGCATGAAAGTTAGGTATCTTAAGGATGTTTCTGGAAAAACAAAAACAAATATTTTTTACAGTGGAGACAGGTGGTATTGCAAATTTTGGAGTTTGCAAACTCAGTTCTGTCTTTATCAGCTTTTCACTATGATCTGAAAGGCCAGACTGAGGCTGACACCTTGTTAGTTCAGGTTCCCTGATGTAACATGAGGAATTCCTAGGTCATTTGATAATGAACAAAAAGAGGTTACCTAAGCCATAGCAGCTTAGGGGCAGTGAGGTATCACAGTAGATGGAGTACCAACCTGAGTTCACATCCATCCTCAGATATTTACTGTCCGGGTCACTGTACCCGGACCATTGCTTGGATACTTACCTTCCCCGGTCTTCGGACGTCTCCGACCCCTCCTGTGGAGGAGGGGAATAACTAGACAGAACACCCGAGCGGCAGTTGCACTTTCTTTATTTCTTACATGTGGAAACCGGAAGAGAAGAGAGAGAGCAAGCCCCAGACCTCAGGTATTATACTCGCCCGAGCTCCTCCCATGTTCCTCCCCGTGGATGGAGCCAGCGCTATTACTGAGGCGTTCCCAGTACCCTAAAGGCAGGTTAGCACCTCCAGGCATCTCACTACCCTCACAGGAGGCCACGGTCCAGAGCTGGGCCCTAACAATTTACTACTTTGTGACATCTCCCCACTTACTGTACCTCACAAACTAGGTGTGATTCTGAGCTCTCATCCTTCCTCTTTCAATATTTGGTTGTTAATCTTTGTTGATTTGACCTCCCTAACATCTCTCTTAAATGCCCCTTCTCTTTTCTTACACAGCCACCACCCTGGCTCAGGCTCTCCTTGTCTCATGACCAGCCTATTGCAATGGCGTGCTGGTTGTTCTGCCTTCCACTTCTCTGTCCACTCCAGGTCATCCTTTGCCCAGTTGTCAACTTGATGCTCCTAAAGCACATCTGATCATATCAATATCCCTCTCCTCATGTAATCAACATTAGTAACTCCCTATCATAGGGGCAGGGAACCTGCAGCCTTAAGGCTACATGTGGTCTTCTAGGACTTTAGGTATGGTTTTTTGACAGTTGTTGTGTAGGGCCACATGCTGGTATCTCCAAAGCTTAGTACAGTGCCTGACATATGGTAATTGTTTATTAGCTGTTAAGTGCCTGTCTGACTAAGGAAGAATATTAATTGGAGTCACAAACATCTTCAGTAACTAAGGCTGCCACATATGGCCTTAACACTGCAGGTTCCCTGCCGCTGTCCTATCACCTCTACAATTAAATATAAAATTCTTTGGTTTTTGGCATTCAAAACCCTTCATAACTGCACCCACACCCTTTTAGCCTTCTTACACTTAGCTCACCCCCAAGTATTCTTAGATCTGTCTACACTGGCCTCCTTGGTATTCTTTGAACAAGATATTCCATTTCCTGACTCCATGGATTTTCACTGATTGTCATCCCTGCCTGGAATTTTCTTCCTCCTCATCTCTACTTCCTGGCTCCTCTGACTTCCTTCCAACTGAATTCACCTTCATGAGAAGCCTTTTCTGATACTTCTTAATTCCAGTGCTTTCCCTCTGTTGATTATCTCTGAGAAATACTGTGCACAGCTTGTTTGTACACAGTTGTTTGAATATTGCTTCTCCCAAGACTCTGAGCTCCTTGAGAACCAAGACTTCCTTTACCTCTTGAAATGCCCTTCTAAGTGGTCTTTTCCCTTTTACTTAACCCTAAATGTGCTCTTCCAGGCTGTCCTTCACTTGGTCATCAAACTGACCTTCCTAAAGCACAATACTGACCATATCATTCCTCCTTCCTCCATGTAATCAATGCCAGGGTCTGGTGGCTCTGGTATCCCCACAGCTTAGCATGGTGCCTGCCATATAGTAGTCATTTATTAACTGTGAGGTGCCTGACTCAGGAAAGATGGTAATTGGAGTTACAACAATGTTCAGTAATGAACAGATTCCTTGTACTGGATCATAGATTTAGAACTGTTAAGGGATCGTAAGAACTCATTGAGTCTAATCATCTTATTTTACAGACAAGATACTGCATTTCACCATGTAATCTGCATATTTTACACCTTTTTTTTTTTTTTTTGCAAAAAAGTGGGGTGTGACCATTATACGAAGCTTTTGTTTAAAAAATGAGCCAATATTACTTAAAATCATTTGTTACTAAGCTGTATTGCTTGGCAGGTAAACTGTACAGTTTTGCTAGCTTGAGAATTTGCAAGTCTTACCCTATCACATGACTTACTCATGGTAGCTTTGGCTGCCGCCTGCTCCCCTTGCACCTAGGGCTCTTCACTGGGTTAAGTGACAATATCATTAGTACTACAATTCTCTAAACAAACCACGCAGATTATCTTTCAGAAATATGCTGACAATGCATATGTGCTGAGAACTCTAGGTTTGCAGTTCGCCATGGGCGAGAGACAAATGTGTATCCGTACGCCTCTGGTGACCACACTATTGCTCTGTCTCCCTTTTGAGTTACATGGCAAATGGAATTATACCATGTGACAATTACTTGATTATAAACCAATTTTTGAACTGAAAAACTAGGGTATGACAATTATATGCTAAAATGCAGTAACTGAGGCACAGAAAGGTTATGTGACTTGTTCAGTAACTATCTGACGCAGGATTTGAAGCCAGATCTTCCTGATTCAAAGTTCAGGGCTCTATCCACTATGCTATATTCTTTTAATATACATTAGGGAAAGGGTTATAGTAGCCAAAGATAAGATTTTATGGAATGTATTGTGGAAATCAAAATTGACCTGGCCGTAACATAGGGATCCTTGGGTTGAGGAAGCATTCAACAGAGAGGGAGAATTATACTGACTATTTAGAAGTTTCTGTGTCTCCTTTATGTCATTTTGCATTTTCTGAGAACTGTCCTGTATTTGACATACATTGTTATTTTGGATTGTTGCATGGGAACTGAGAACCTTTTCAGCTTTATTGGAAATCTAGACCATAAGCTATAGTTTGAGATTCCCAGAGGAAATTATGTACAGAAGAAATAAAATCAACCCATTGACAAGCATTTAAGTCTTTATTATGTGCCAAGTATTATGCTAAGCTCTGTGGCTATAAAGTTCTTTCCCTCAAGGAGCTTATATATATATTTTTTAAATATAAATTTATTTATTTAACCTTGTACATTCATTTTCACAAGATTTTGGGTTCCAAAATTTACTCCCCATTTGTACCCTCCCCACCCCAGTACAACATTCTAATTTCCCCTATCACCAATCTGCCTCTCTTCTATCATCCCTCCCTTCTCTTGTCCCATCTTCTCTTTTGTCCTGTAGGGCCAGATAACTTTCTATTCCTCATTACCTATATTTCTTATTTCCTA
>JAQQSK010016145.1:0-10543 GCA_028658325.1 Potorous gilbertii | reverse complement strand
AGTGATCGGTGGATTCCTAGAATACTTATTTTGCCCTCTGGTTCTAGAATATCAGGGCAGTTTTCTTTGATAATTTCATGAAAGATGATGTCTAGATTCTTTTTTTGATCATGGCTTTCAGGTAGTCCCATAATTTTTAAATTGTCTCTCCTGGATCTATTTTCCAAGTCAGTTGTTTTTCCAATGAGATATTTTACATTCTCTTCCATTTTTTCATTCTTTTGGTTTTGTTTTGTGATTTTTTGGTTTCTCAGAACGTCATTGGCCTCCATCTGTTCCATTGTAATTTTGAAAGAACTATTTTCTTCAGTGAGCTTTTGAACGTCTTTTTCCACTTGACTAATTCTGCTTTTAAAAGGATTCTTCTCCTCATTGGCTTTTTCAACCTCTTTTGCCAATTGAGTCAGCCTATTCTTCAAGGTGTTACTTTCTTAAGCATTTTTTTGGGCCTCCTTTATCAAGGTATTGACCCGTTTTTCATGCTTTTCTTGCATCTCTCTCATTTCTCTTCCCAGTTTTTCCTCCACATGTCTAACTTGATTTTCAAAATCCTTTTTGAGTTCTTCCAAGGCCTGAGCCCATTGGATATCTATTTCAGATGTTTGAGATACAGAGGCCTTGACTCCTATGTCTTTACCTGATGGTAAGCATTGGCCTTCTTTGTCAAAGAGGAATGGAGGCATCATCTGGTCACCAAGAAAATAAACTTCTATGGTCCTATTTTTTTCCCTTTTCTGGGCATTTTCCCAGCCATTGACTTGACTTCTGAGATTCCTGTCCACCCTCGCCTAGATCTGCCCAGCTAGTGCTTTTGGGTCTGAGATTCAAATGCTGCTCCCCAGCTTCAGGGCTTTTGGTGGCAGGCTGGGCTGCTATTTTATGTGAGCTTAAGTTATGATGCTCACGTGGTGGCAGGGCCGCCTCCCAGGCTCAGTTACCTCAGGGGATTTATGCAGAGACCTTCCATAATGGAGCTACTGCCCAGCTCCTGCCTGGTCTGGGAGCCTCTGACTGCCCGCTGCCTCTGCCTCTGCCTCTGCCTCCCAAGGGGGACCGCTTAATGGAGACACCACACTTCCCTCTCACCCCATCCAGACGTCTCTTTCACTGACCTGTGTGTCTGTGGGTGGAGGGACCTTCGTGGACACTGGAGATTCTCTCCCTGAAGCCTGCTCGGATCTGCTGGATCTGTTCCTGTCCCTGTGGTGCGGCCCGGGGCATGGCTGGGCTCTGCTCCCGTCTGGTGTGCGATGGACTTTTGGAGTCGGTTTTTCATAGCTCTCTGGAATGGAAATCTCCTTCACCCCATTGCTGCACGGCTCCACTGTTCCAGAATTTGTTGGGAGTTCTTTATATAGATAATTATGGACTATGGGTTTGGAGCTAGCGTATGTGAGCCTTGCTACTCCAACATCTTGGCTCTGCCCCCATCTTTAACTATTTTGACAGAACAATGGATATAGTTACTGATCTATGTATAATGGTTTCTCTCAGTCTCTGTCTCTGTGTGTGTGTGGGTATATTCTATGTATATATTATATATGTATATGTATATATCTGTATTGGTATAGATGTTTATATATGTATGCATCATTTTCTATTCCATATTTTATATAGTTAGGAATTTTTCATTAAATCTGTTGATACATACCTATGCATACAATTGTATATGTGTGTGCATGTTTGCAATTTTAAACTAGTTTACATATAAAGGGCTAGAATTGAATGGATAATATTGCACTGTGTGAAGACAGCAAGGTTTTTTTTTATGATACTCCATAAAGAGCAAAAAGCAACAGAAAAATAAATATATTTGTTACATGGACCAACTTTGGCAAGAGTTTCCTTCCACCAATGAAGATTGACAAGACTTTCATAACTAATATTCATACAGAAATCCCTGAGACATTAAAAAATTAACTGATATGGTCATTGATCAAACAACTAATATTTATGTAGGTCAAAAAGTAAACCAAGTTCTTCTAACACTAAGCTTGACACTCTATCCACAATATTGTTCTGTGACTCTCAAATAGTAATGTACATGAAAATTCTATATAAAGGTATCCTATTGCTATTATTCTTTTGACACTAAGTAAATTTCTTTCTATGATATTGCATTCCTGGAATATGACAGCATGTGTCTCATTTAATTTTTGTTTACTAGTAGTACCTCAATGTTGTTTAATAAATGTTTACTAAAAATAAAATTTCTATTTTGGGTTAGAAGTTTTGGATGCTGATCCTAGCATGTGTATGTCTACACAACATATTTTATTTCGTTATGACTACAGAGAGTTTTATTTTATTTTTACTTTTTAAATTATTTTTTGAATATTCAGTCACAAAAGATCTTTTTAGTTCTCAGATTAAAGCTTAGTTAAGCCTTCCCATATTTTAAAACTGAAAGAGTATTTCCTTTAATAAAATTAAAATCCAAATCCACATCTTGGGAGACATTTGTTTATCCTTGGGCATATGTGGCACATCTCTGTGTAACTACAAATATTGTCATAATATAGGTTTCATCATTTACAAATCGCTTAACATTTTTATTGGGCTTAATTACTTCAAGTGTAAAGTAATGGAATTGGCCAAATTTTTCTTTAAATTCCTCTCCAGTCAAAATGTTCTGATTATATAAAACTGACATAAAGATTGAAATTTTATTTTGAGAATGTAATTTTCAATTGTACAGATGACAATAGAAATGAAAAGCATTATACCTCTATGACTTAATAAATGTACTTAAAGAGAGCTTTTTGGCCATCATTTCACAAAAGCCTGGTATCTCTCTGAATTTACTCCTGTTAGGCTGATACTCCCAAGAAAGTCATTTAATAAATGATCCACTATCCAAATTATATTAGAACCTTTTAATGCCTTAATAGAACATATGAGAGGTTGTATTCTTCTGATATACTTTGTACATTCATAGTCATCTTCAAACTATGAAGAGGAATCTGGTAATTCTTTAATTAGTGCCAGTGGTAAATATCTTACATTTCAAAGAGTTCTTTTTTTAAATAAAACTATAAGTTAAATAGTACAAGTATTCTTTTTTTCTTTATAGATTAGCAAATGGAGGCTATAGATTAGCAAATGAAGTGAAGGGATTTTTCCAAAGTTACATATATAATGGCAGAGAAAGAGTGGATGGTCCATGAAAGACAACTGCTTTATTTCAGATTAACTGATTAAATCTTAGGCATAAGCAAGTATGTACTATAGAAGTAGCATATCAAGATGGAAATAAGAGCTACTCTAGGATATGGATATTAATCATGATCAATATGCTGCAGTGAAAAGAAAAGATTGAACATTAACAATGTGGCATACGATACACTCCCAAATAAGTATACACAATGATATTTGCTACATGTATTGTAATTCCTACTATAATCCCTTTTTGATATTGACAAAAAGTAAAACAAACATTTTACTAAAGCTACCTGTTCAAACCAGATATAAACTTCAATAGAGTGAGAAATCTGTCTTTAAATAAAATATTGTTTTTGGCCAGAAGTACATACATAGAGAGGCAGATCCAAGATGGTGGAGTAGAAAAATGCAAATGCTCTAGATCTTCCCTCATAGCTCACGAAATGCCTGTAAAAAATGACTCTCAACAAATTCTTGAGCAACAGAAGACACAGATCGACAGAGCAAAAGTGATTTCCAGTCCAAGGTATACTGGAAGGCCTACAGGAAAGGTCTATCACACAGGGCACAGAGCAGAGCACAGCCCAGCATTGGCACCACAGTACCAGGAGGAACAGGACTGGAACAAGTCCCGGGGGTAGAATCTCCAGCGGCAGTGAAGGTTCTCAGATCCCTCAATCCATAAACGCCAAAGGCAGCTTCAAAGGTCAATGTCTTCTCACCTCAGTGACAAGGGAACAAGGTCCTTCCTTAGTCCTGGCCACAGGTGGTGGCTGTAGAAGAGGCAATATCAAAATCAGTGGCATCACCAACATGCAATTGTGGAGAGCTCAGCATAAAGTTCCAAGGGAATTGATCAGTTGATCTGAACCTCAGCCCAGAGTGGCAGCCCTACCCCTGTCTAAATCCTCTGGGGTAAGTGAGCAACTGATCTGACTCTCAGTTCTGAGCCCAGATCTGGTGTGGGGCAGAGCCAAGGCAGTTGTGGAGAGGGGATTCTACTACTCACAGATTCTGGGCAGAAAGCTTTGGTAGCTCCTACACCATTACGCAGGCCCTTGATTATGTCACCTTGGAGGAACTGAGAACGTACAGGTCCTCAGAGTATAATCTCCTCCTGACAAAGGACTCAAAAATCAAATAAATGACTGGCAAAATGCCCAGAAAAGGGTAAGAAAAGTCCATAGAAAGTTACTTTCTTGGTGAACAGTTCCGTGCTTTCAGATGAGGAAGAATGATATATACTTTCAGAGGAAGTCAAGGCTTCCATAACCTCCAAAGTAAATATGCAGTGTTCTCAGGACATTGAAGAGCTCAAAAAGGATTTTGAAAATCAAATAAGAGAGGTAGAGGAAAACTTAGGGAGAGAAAGGAGACCTATGTGAGAAAATCATGAAAAGTGAGTCAACAGTTTACTAAAGGAGACCCACAAAAATGGTGAAGAAAATAACTCCTTTAAAAATAGACTAACTCAATTGTCAAAAAGAGTTCCAAAAAGTTAACGAGGAGAAGAATGCTTTAAGCAGCACAATTAGCCAAATGGAAAAGTAGTTTCAAAAGCTCACTGAAGGAAAATATATATGCTTATGGATGTATTTGTATGTGTTTACACACCCACACACTCTTTAAGGAGTCCAGATTTTTTTTCTAAGCTATTGTCAGATGATTATCTAATTCTAGAAAATCTTAAGTGAGAGATATGTTACTATTATTTTTATTCTATAAGATAACTCATTCAATATTGCAGGGAACAGGTTTGGGAAAAAAGAGGTGTTTGAGATTTAAAATCAGCTTTCTTTAACTTATACCAAATGACTTCACTTCTGTCCTACACATGCACGCACACACAAGCGTAGGCCTTCTTCCCTTCAATCATTGATGATAACTATTAAATACCGTGTAAAATATCTCTTTGGGCTAATGTTCATGTAAACAATTATCTTATATGATCCACTTTCTTCTCCATTATTTATTGATAGATCCCATTTTTGCAACTATACTCCAAATCTGTCCTTGCCTTTTCTATACTGAAATTGCCAGAAGTTTGAAAAAGTAAGCTTTTCTCACTAGGATAGAATGTTTTCCTTTAAATACAATATTTCTATTAATGTGGCTTATCACCATATATTTTGGCTTCCAAATCCTGACATGTTATTGTTGCCATTTAGTCCATCACACACCCTATACCCCATTTTGCATTAAATGCTATCTAAAAACGATTGCCACATTCTGTACCTTTGAACCTAATACTTGAGTCCTCAAAATGAATGTAAATTTATCCCTATTAAATGTCATCTCAGGAGTTTTACAATACTGTTATATTATATTGAATTTATTTATATCATGAGTTGAATTTCTTAGTTTTGTGCAATCTGTAGATTTAATGTAAACCATCATATCATAATTGATTTTGCATAGGAAGATGTGATATATAATGCTGCAGTCCAAAATTATGAAAAGACAATAAATATCTAGGTAAAAGAGAACCCCACCACCAAATAAAATGCCATTAGGTACAACTTAAAAAAATGATTTTGTCAGAAAGCAAAAAAATATGCAAAAATTCTCTCATGAAAATGATTGCTTAAAAATTCCATTTGGGCAAGTGGAACCTAATGACTCCATGAAAATTTAAAAAAGATAAAACAAAGTCAAAAGAATGGAAAAAAGGAAGAAAATATTAAGAACTATCTCAACAGAAAATGATTGATTGAAAAAATAGATCAACTTATGAATTATTGGAAGAAATGAAAACTGGGCTCAAAGAAAAAGCCTGGATATTGTATTTCAACAAATCATTAAGAAAACAATGCCCAGTATCAGTGAACCCAAGGGTAAAAGAGAAATAAGAAAATCCACTGATTTCTACCTGAAAGAGATCCCAAAATGAAAACTCCCAGGAATATTATAACCAAATCTATAGGTATAATCATAAGGAGAAAATATTTCAAGTTTTGAGAAAGGAGCAGTTCAAATATTTTGGAGCCGTAGTTAAGACCATGAAAGTTATAATCTACCATATGAAAATTAAAGTTAATAAATTCTCCATCAAGGGGATGGGAAGATTAATCTTTTTAGTCAAAGGGCTGGGGATCTATTTATTAATCTATTTATGTATCTTTCTGTCTGGATCTATCTATATATGTATCTACCTACCTGTGTGGATAGCTATTTAAATATGGAAATTTCAGTCATACACATGTGAGCATCTCACGGTCTCATATAATTCTTCTGCTTTGTGTTTCTTTGTCTGAAATTTAGTTCAGTGAATAGCAAAACTGTGATAAATGTTTCTATATCAGTCTTGTGATCTCTTGGGTTCATCAGTTGGTGTTGGCTGTACAACAAGAAATACCCTTTAAAGATCCTAAAATGCTTATGAGAATTTACCATCAGTAAGATAAGCTTATATCCCCTTCTAGACTGGTTTGCCAAGAAAACATGGATTTTAGATTCAAGCCAAAAATAATGAAATTCTTATTCACTAGTCTGGCAAAATACTTTAGGATTTAAATGTGGTAACTCCCAGGCAGCTGCTTGATGAGGTTACAAAAATAAGAAACAAACTAGTAAAACATAGTTCAAATATCTTTTTTTGGTATTTATTTAGTATTTTATTTTCCCAAATTTCATGTTAGAACAAGTCATCATGTCTGGTTTTAAAAGTTTGAGTTTCTTCTCTTTCTTTCTACCTTTCCTATGCTGAGAAGGCAAGTAAATTGATAGAGGTTTTATGTGTCTAGTCAAGCAGAATGTATCCATAATAGTTACACTGTGAAAGAAAACAAAACAAAACAAAACTCAAGAAAATAAAGTTGATTATTTTTAAACAGAGTGTAATCTATATTCAGAGCATCAGTTCTTTCTCTAGAGATGGATAGCAGTTTTCATCATAAGTCCATCAGAGTTGCCTTGGAATATCGTATTGCTGAGAATAGCTAAGGTTTTACAGCAGATCATCTTTCAATATTGCTGTTACTTTGTACATGGTATATTTCATTTTTCATCAGACGATGCAAGTCCTTCTAGATTATTTCTGAGAACATTCTACCCATGATTTCCTATATTACAGTGGTATTCCTTGGTAATTATGCACTACAGCTTGATCACCCCTCAATTCTCTTATGCCTTTCCACTTCTACTTTGCTGTAGAGTAAGATAGGGTTCTGTACTCAACTGAGTGTGTATGATATTCTCTTTCTGATCCAATTTTGTTGAGAGTAAAGTTCACTAACTCCACCCTGACTGTCCTCTCTTCCCCTTCACTCTAAACGTTTGTCTTGCTTCTGTTCTGTCAGATAAATTACCACATTGTACTTATCCCAGTACATTTCTCTCTCACCTCTTAATTGTTTTTTAAGATCATCATACTTTCATTATTGTATTCACACCTGTATTCTCTTTCTATATACACTCCTATCTATTCTAATAATGATAAAGGTCTTATGAGTTACATATACCATCTTCCCATGTAGGAATACAAAATAGTTTAACCTTATTAAGTCCCCTATAAACTTTCCTTCATGATTGCCTTTTTATGATTCCCTTGGTTCTTATATTTGAAAGTCAAATTTTCTATTCAGTTCTATTTTTTTCCATAACAGTGCTTGAAGGTCCTCTATTTCATTGAATTTCCATTTTCCCCCTGAAGAATTGTATCCAGTTTTACTGGGTAGGTGATTCTATGTTGTAATCCTAGCTCCTTTGACCTATGTACAATCATGTTCGAAGTACTCTGATCCTCTGATAGAGAAGCTACTAAATATTGTGTTATCCACACTATGGCTCTACCATATTCAATTTTTTCTTTTTAATGGATTGCAATGTGTCCTTCTTGAACAAGGAACTCAGGAATTTGACTAAAATTCCTGAAAGTTTTCATTTTGGCTTGTATTTCAAGAGGTGATTAGAGAATTTTTCCAAGTTCTATTTTACCCTCTGTTTCTAAAATATCAGGGCACTTTTCCTGGATAATTTCTTGAAATATAATATCTAGGAGAATCAAGATTGTGGAGTAAGAGCAAATATTCACCAAACTCCTTCAGATACCTCTAAAAAAAAATCTGACCACATTTTGGAGTGGTAGAATCCAATAGGAGACAGACTTTGTCAGATTCACAGCCCAGGACAGACTGGAGGGTCACTAGGAAAGAAGGATCTTCCACAGGGATGTTGGAGTACACAGTGCAAAGGCTGTACCAGCATGTATCCACAGCTGCAGGGGAGAGCAGGAAGCACCAGGCACTCTGAGGCATCAGCCTTAATGAGGAATTTCAGGGCATAACTGCCCAAGATGGGAGTAGAACAAAAGCAAGTGAGAAGGGTGCTGATCACCAGGTATTTAGAGAGGCTACTCCTGAGATTATCAGCCTGCAGATTAAATGTCTGCAAGTCCCCTACTTGAACTTGTGGAAGCCAGTGGGGTGATTGGTAAATACTCTCCCTCCACTCTTGTTGACATTGAAAAATCAATAGAATATTTCTTCTGAAAAGTCCTGAAACAGTGGGATCAGACAAAGGGGCAAACAGTCGTGTGGCACAGGAGACTAGGAGAATTGCAAAAGAGTATCTCTCTTGTGGTAGTTGAAGGAGACCAGTGCAGGATTGGAACTGTCCCAGACAATCGAACCTCAGTAATCTGGGAGGAGATTCTGAGGCCCAGGGTATGGAGCCCACAACAATCAACACCAGGACTCCAGGCATGTCTCAGCACCACAGGGAATCAAAAGGACACTAGCACAGATGGAATCACAAACCACTGAGCTGTGCTCTAACTCAGCAGTGGAGACCTGCTATAGTCATACCACAGCTGCCCCACATTTAAAATATTATGTTCCAGGAAAACTCTGGGGAAAACCAGAAAGACTTCACCTGACCTCTGCTTTCTCACACCAGCCACCTCAGCACCAGGTAAGCTGCAGCACTTTATCTTCTAGCTGAAAGAACAAGAGGCTACAACATAAAAAACCTCAAGGTAAAGGCACAAAAATTGGTTTTGTGAGACAGAGTCACTTGTTCCCTAGAAGTGCAGTTGTACTTTAAAAGCCAAGAAAAGACCAGTCATAAACATCATGAGTAAGAAGCAAAGCAGAAAAGAAAAGACCATAGAATCTTTCTATGCTGACAAGGACTAAAACATCAAAGCAGCATTGAGATTGTACGCCAATATGAAAATTCAGAAAGGAATCTGAACTGGTGGCAAGCACAAACAGGACGTTTGGAAGAGCTGAAGAGGGATTTTAAAAGTCAAATTAGAGAAATAGAAGAAAATATGGCCAATGATTTTAAAAATAAGAAAAAAGAATTCACTGAAGAGAAGAGATTCTTAAAAAGAAAAGTAGGCCAAATGGATTTTGATATTACTTTTTTCTAGCTCTACAAAATGATTATCTCATAGTTTGATTGGTATGGGAATAAATATGTAAACTAATTTAGGTAGAATTGTCATTTTTATTGTATTGTCTTGGCCCACCCATGAGCAACTGATATTTCTTCTCTTACTTAGATCTGACTTTATTTGTGTGAAAACTGTTTTGTAACTGTGATCATATAATCCATGCGTTTGTTTTGGCAAATAGATACCCACTATTTTATAGTGTCACCTAAGGTTTAAATGGGATTTCTCTTTCTATCTCTTGCTGTAGGGCTTTGTTAGTAATAACAAAGAAATGCAGAAGATTTGTGTGGGTTTATTTTGTAACCTGCAATATTGCCAAAGTTAAGTAGTTTTCTGCTTGATTCTGTGAGATTCCCTAAGTATATCCTCATATCGTATGCAAAGAGTGATAACATATTTTCTTCTTTGCCTGTTCTAATTTCTTCAATTTCTTTTTCTTCTATTATCGCTACAACTAATATTTCTAGTAGCATATTGAATAATATTGGTGATAATGTTTCACGCCTGATCTTATTGGAAACACATCTACCTTATCCTCATTGCATATAATTCTTGCAGAAGGTTTTATGTAGATACTGCTAATTATTTTATGGAAAGTTCCATTTATTCTAATGTTCTCCAGTGTTTCCAACAGGAATTGGTGCTGTATTTGGTCAAAATATTTTTCTGCATCTATTGAGATAATCATGTTGTTTCTGTTAGTTTTGTTGTTGATATGATCAATAATGTTAATGGTTGTCCTGATATTGAACCAGACCTGTGTCCCTTGTGTAAATCCTCCTTGATTATAATGTATTATTCTCGTGATTGGTTGCTGTTTTCTTTTTGCTAAAATCTTATTAAAAATCTTTGCATCAATATTCATTAGAGAAATTGGTCTATAATTTTCTTTGTTTTGGCTCTACCTGGTTTCAGTATCAAAACCGTATTTGAATAAAAAAAGAATTTACTTCTTTTTTTTTTTTTTTTTTTTTTTTTTTTTTT
>JAQQSK010016144.1:0-10543 GCA_028658325.1 Potorous gilbertii | reverse complement strand
CCATTCTGGAGAGCAATTTGGAACTCTGCCCAAAGGTCTACAAAAATGTGCATCCCCCTCTGACCTAGCAATGTCGCTTGTGGAACTCTATCCCCAAAGAGATCATAAAAATGGGAAAGGGTCCCACATGTACAAAAATATTTATAGCAGCTCTCTTTTGGTGGCCCAAAACTGGAAATCAAGGGGATGTCCATCAATTGGGAAATGACTGAACACGTTCTAGTATATGAATGTAATGGAATACTATTGTGCTATAAGAAATGATGAACAGGAAGACTTCAGAGAGGCCTAGAAGAACTTAAATGAACTGATGCTGAATGAAAGGAGCAGAACCAGGAGAGCTGTGTACACAGCAACAACCACAGTGTGAGAGAAATTTTTCTGGTAGAGTTAGTCATTCACAGCAATGCAAGGACCTAAAAAATTCTCAATGGACTCTTGAGGCAAAACGCCTTTTACATGCAGAGAAAGAACTATAGAATTGAATCTCAGAATGAAGCAGACCATTTTCTCTTATGTTATGTTTTGCTGTATTTTGTCTTGTTTTATAGTTTTTCCCATTTATTTTAATTCTTCTATGCAACATCACTAAGATGAAAATGTATTTAATAGGAACGTATGGGTTGAACCTATATAAGATTGCACACCGCCTCGGGGAGGGAGTAGGAAAAGGGTAGGGAGGGGAAAAATATAGAAGTGGTTGTAGAAAACTGAAAATAAGTAAAATAATTTTTAAAAAAGAATTCTATCCTCAGTCCCATTCCATCTATTATTTTCACCAGTGATTCAAATGAATTTATGCTTCTGTGATTTGAAGATGACATTCAACTGGCATGGATAACCAACATATTTATCATAAAATAGGGATTCAAAAATAATCCTAAAACCTAGAGTAATAGGCCAAATTAAATACAGTGAAACTAAACAGAAATAGTGTAAAGTCCTAAATTTGAACCTTAAAAATTAGCTTTGTAAGTACCAGATTGATGAGCCATAGTTAAACAACAATTCATATAATAAAGACTTGGTTGTTTTAGTGTACTCTGTAAATTCAGGCTGATTTAACAGTGTGATGGGGTAGCAAAAAAGGAAATGTTAACTTGTTCTTAAATAACATTAATAGAAGCATAAAGTTCATAATGGGGAAATGGTGGTCCTTGTAATCTCCCCTAGTAAGACTTTACATAGAATATTGTATTCAGTTGCAAGTACCACATTTTAGGAAGGGCTCTGGCAGGTTGCAGAGTATTAGAAAGACGATGGCCAAGATGGTGAGGAGATTGGGCAGTAGGCCATCACTCCAAGGAAATAGGGCCGTTTAGTTTGAAAAAGAAAAGACTGAGGGTTCACAGAGATAACTGTACTTAAAGTATTTTAAGCCCTATCACATAGAACAAGGACTAATTTGTTTTTCTTAGCTCCAAAGAACAGAACTTAGAATAGTAAGGAGAAATTATGGATTGGTGGATTTTTAGTTCAGTACAAGGAAAAACACAATAAAAGAACTGTGTGTAAATGAAGTAGGTGACCTTCAGAGATCCTCATCCCTGAAGGTCCTCAAGTAGATTACCACTTACTTGAATATGTTTTAGGGGAGAATCCTCAGATCTGGCTTGGGCTAAAGTGACTTTCAAATTCCCTTGCAGCTCTGATACTCTTTACCTCTAGCTAATTTAGTTTTTAAATTTTGTGTCATAAGAATATTTCAAAACATGCATTTCATTTGTACTTTTTGGAATTTTTCATGTGTGTTTTTTCTGCTCCATGGATTTTTGGTAGCCATATTTTTCTTAATTTGTTATTAAAGAGAATTCTGTAAAACCAATATTAAAATCAAGCACCTTTAAAAATCAATGACAATACATTTATGTATTTATAGAGAGAGGGGTATACATATGTTCATACATATGTGTGTGTATATGTAAGATATCTATCTTTCTGTCTGTATGTGTGTATAACTGTTGGTTCCTTATTCTTTACATAAAATGTACTTTTATTTTCTCAACATATTTTTTTCTTGACATTGGTGTTTATACTTTTCTTGGTTTTCTGTTATAGCAGGGATATTGTTTTTTGTTGTGGTAGTATTGTTTTTGGTCAGTACAAATTAGTAGCCGTATTTTGTTAGAGAGGCAGGGTGGCATAGTGGAGAGAGAGGCAGACCTGGGTTCACAGCCCCACAATGACATATACTGACAGTGTGACTTTGGACGTGGCATTTACTTGTGAGTTGCTCGATGTCCTGATTCACTCAGAGGCTTTTAATTGCTGATGTGCCTTGGTAAAGGGAGTTTTATCACTGAGCATTCCTTAATATCAATAAGATCATAGATGTGGACCCCCCCAAAATGAAGTAATAATTTACTCTTCCAAAACAATTTACATATTACAGTAGACCCTGGGTATGTCTCTGTGCTGGATGATAATTGACATCCATAATTGTGACTTTGTCATTTAGATAAAGTAGATTATCTTTAGTGTACTGTAGTTAAGAAGACAAGATGTTTGTAATTTATTTCAGAAAGACTTCCACCCAAAATAGGGAAAGTAAGCATAGGTTCTAAAAGGGCTAAATCTTCAGCTCCACAGAAGTCTCATATTCTTGGGGGTTTGAGAAGTTAGCAATTTTACAGTGATTAAAGATAGGGGATGTGAACTGTACTTATGATTTCATTGGTATAAAGATCTCTCGGATGAGGAAATTCTCTCTCCCAGTGCAAGTTGAAACCTTCTGTGCAGTAATAGTTACTAAGTTGCCTAGAGTGCTGAGAGGTTGTGACAAAAGGTATCTAGCTATACAGTATATTTTTAAAAGATTCAGTTAAATATTAAAAATGATTACGTGCCTACTCTTTGTTAAGAACTCTTCTGGGCTCTGGGGATTAAGATTTAAAACAAGATACTTTGAGAAGGGACGAAGGAAAGAAGGAAGAAAGCATTTATTAAGTGCCTACTCTGTCCCAGGCACTATGTTAAACACTTCAAATATATATGTATGTATGTATGTATATATATATACACATTTTGTCTTGCTTAATCCTCCCAACAATCCTGAGAGACAGGTATTTTTATCTCCATTTTATAGATGGGGAAACTGAGGCAAACAGAGGCTAAAGAAACTTGATTGGGATCACACAACTAACAAGTGTCTGCTGCTACATTTGAATTCCGGTCTTCCTGACCCTGTCCATTGTACTAGCAGCTGCCTCTAAAAGGGAGAGAGCACTAAGAACTAGAAGGATCAGTAAAGGCTTCACATAGAAGGCAACAGCTGAACTGACCACTGAAGGAAACATAAGCATCAGGGAATGCTTTCCAGGCATAGGGACAATGGCATAGATATAAGTCATAGATATCATGTCAAATTTGGAGAAGAGTGTAGTGTGATATTGGCCGAAGTATAGAGTCAATGAGTGGGATTAAAATAAAATGTCTGGAAAGTCATATAATCATCACCAACAAATATTTATTAAACAATATGTAAGGTACTGTGCTAGGCAGGAGTATACAAAGTAATTTCAAAAAGGAAAGAACATTAACAACTGGGCAAGATTGGGAAGGCTCTCATGGAGTGTAGGTTGGAGCTGCCTTAGAGGGTGCTAAGGGGTTCTTAGAGGCAGAGGTGAGGAGGAGACAATGCATTCTAGGTATGGGAGAGCCACTTGTACAAAGGCACGGAGATGGGAGATGTGAGGTGGTATATGACATACAGCAAAAAGTCAAGTTTGAATGGAATAGAGTGCATTAGGGGAATAATTTGAACAAAAACTGCAACGATTGGTGTAGGCCAGATTGTGGAAATGTCACACCAAGGCCTTTGTAGTTTATTCTAGAGGCAACAGGAAACCATTAGGGATTTTTAAGTAGAAGGGTGGCATAGTCAGATCTGAGTTGTAGGGTTATCACTTTGGCAGCTGTATGTAGAGTGTATTAGAGAGATGATTGGGCAAGTAATTAGTGACTCTTGTAGTCATTCAGGGAAAAGTTAACCTATGTGGAATTAATTGCATCCGTAGCTTAGATGTCATGGGCACATAGAAAGGGAAAGGAAATGGTCTAAAACAGAGCCTTAGTTAGTGGTTATGAGGTAGATAAGACAAAGGAGCCTAAGAGAATGGTCAAATAGAGAACCAAGCAAGATTAGTTTTACAAAAGCCAAGGGAGAAATTATGTTAGTGGAGAAGGTTAAGTCATCGCTGCCAGTAGTATAATCATTCATCAAGCATTTAGACATCTGGGTAGCACAGTAGACCTAGAGTCAGGAAGGCAGACCTGAGTTCAAATCCAGTCTCTGACACATACCAGTTATGTGATTATGAGCAAATCACAACCTCTTCTACTTCAGTTTCCTCCTAAATGTGGAACATAATAACACCTACTTCCCAGGGTGATAGTGAGGGTAAAATGAGATCCTATTTGTAACATGATTTTCAAACTTTAAACTTTAAAGCACTACACAAATACTAGCTGTTATAAGCAACTACTTTGTTTTTTCAAATTGGCCACCAATTTTCCACAAAGTATACATAAATAATTGAGCATTTATTCTGTTTTGTGTAATTTTGTACTAACATGGCAGTCACTTTTTTCTTAGAGACTGACTGCCAGTACAGGAAGTAAACAACGAAGTCGACTTTCCATCATGGCCCAGTATCTCTGCAAGGTTCAGCATTCCTTTACGATTCCGGGCCGAGCTTTTGTTCCCAAACCACAGGTAAGTTTTTAATTGTAATTATTGTTAACAAAGAGAGTTCAGCTTAGGAGATCTGACTCTAGAACTTAACTTACACAAACATGCAGATCTGTTCCTTCAATTTTTTTTTTATCATTACTGAGATTTATTTTTCCAAAGGAAAATAAATCTCAAACAAAAATGTGTCATGTTGATTTTTTTTGACTAGTCTTCCAAGTTAAGTTTTATTAAGCAAAATAGGTACTTTATTTTGTTATTAAGAGATCTCAGTTTTATAGTAAGTTATGTGCAGTTGGATGTTATCTTTTAGGTTTTGAATGCTGGTATTTATAGCTTTGAAAGTGCTAAGTCAGAGACACAACATTTCTCAGCAAAAGAAATAAATTACTTGTGTCCATGAGGCTTGTTCACTACTTGATGAGCTGCTATAAAACATTTAATATGAAAGACCCAGAAATGTCCCATTCACATTTAGAGCTCTGAAATATAAAGTCTAGCAAAGTTGCTATTCCATGCTGCCACCACATGTCACTAACTTTTAATGCTAGGTTTTCTTATAATTGGATTTCTCTTCATTCTCATTTTTCACATTTCTGGGTGATTCCAAGTTATTTGTAACTCATACTTGATGACTTATAGGCAGTATAAGTACCCATAGTAATTTGAAACTATAAAAGAGGCAGGATTCGATGCCTGTGTAGGACCTATGTGCTGGTCATCTGGTGAGAGTGGTGACTGAAAGGCAATCTAAATGTTGCCTTAATACTCTTGAAGTCATTAAAGAGAGGAAGGCCTCCAGCACATTCACCAGCTTATCTGAATGGGTGTTATGAAGAGATCTGGATCAGAAGAATAAGAACTTAGAGTTTGTAACCCACGTCATTAGAGGCATTCCCCCTTCACACAGGCTCCATCCGAAGATTAGACTAATAATCAGCTCCAGTGTATTTAGTCATTGTTTGTGTTCTGTTTAGAAGCTGTAACTCAGTGTTGTTGAACTCATAGATCCCTGAAGGCTGCATACTGACTTAGAAAACCACAAATTAACACTGTCTCTGTTGTATTATATTTTTATTTATTTTCTTAAACATTTCCCAATTGCATTTTAATCTGGTTAGGACTACACTTAGGAGTTTCTAATGATTATTAGAGTAATAGCTGACGTTTATATAGTATTTATAGTTTACAAAGCACTTTTCAGAATAATGGCTTGCATTTTGCTTAGTAACTGCTTATTTGCATTCCTTAAAATGTATGTTGGGATAAGGACTAGACATGTGATTTCATCAGGATAGTGCAGGTGATCTTTCTAGTCCAAAAGAGTTGCTTTCAGCACTGAGGGGTTTTAACTCGCTCAAGGTTCAGTTGCCAGTATGTGTCATTTGTGAGACTTGAACCTAGGTCTTCTTGGCTTTGAAGCTGACTAGGCTGTACTACTTCTGTGAGAGATGGATAGAAAAAACAATTATCCATTTCATTTTATAGATAAGAAAGTTAGACTTAGGTTAAGTCACCTTCACAGGGTCATGCAGTTAAAATATGGCAGAGCCAAGATTCAGCCCCACATCCTCTGAGTACTCTTGACTTAATAATGAAACTTTTATAATTGTAGAAGGGAAATATTCATTTTAAGGGGGAAAAAGTGGTCATCCTCAGAGAAAGCTTTGTACTATGTGCTATTTTAGTTTTATTCAGATAAGGGATGGTGCTCATTTTATTGTATGCTATTTTCAATAGCACACACAACTAGTTGGTCTTTTTATAGTAAATTATATTAGTCAAAGTCTATGTTAATGTTTAAATTTCTCAAAGAATTCCTTAGGATAGTTATTAGAATAAAATACCTCAGCATTTGGATTCTATTTTTCTATCCGGTCCAGAAGTTTTTGGAGGTGTTTGGAAAATGTCAAACTTGTCACTGAATTAAATTTTATCAGTCTCAAAGTTAATTTAGCATTTCCTCTCCTGGGAGATAGATTGTAATTTTGAAAAAAATACCTTTTGGGAAGCAATTATGTTTTTTTTTTTTAACACATCGATGGCTTTCATTATTTCTTCATAAATTAGTTGCCTCATACTTAGTAAGCATCTGTTAAGTCCCTGCTTCTTGCCAGGCATTGTGCTAAATGCTATATGATAGTACTTAATAAAGATGTCTTCAGTTTAATTGATTTAAAATGCATGTTTTTATCTGTACTTATATATTATATGTCTCTCAATTGTTAATTGTTTTCTTTTACAAACACATCCATAGCCATATTCTGCCGTGTATTGCTATTTAAACATTTTATTTGTATATGAATATCTTTTCTACTCATCGAAATTTTAAGTTCCTTAAGAGATATGTATAAATGTTATGTATGTAGAGTGCTATTTAATGATAAAATTAAAATATAGGTAATGGAAGAGCCTATAAAGTTTATCTAAGTTATAGTTTACCTATTTAGAATATTACCTATTTAGTTTACCTATTCAGAATTTTCTTTAAGCAAAATATTTTAAAGTTTTGACAAATATAAAATGTTCATGTCTTAAATAACATCAGTCTTATTTACCTTTTTACCATTTTTTTTATGATTAAGATTCCTATAGTTACTTATAAAGTTGCCCTTTCTCTTTTTATTTTCTGTAAAATATTAATGTAGATCTTTAATTGCACATAGTTACAGAAGCTGATACAATGTAGATCTTTAATTGCACATGGTTACAGAAGCTGGTACTCTTCATTTAAGCAGTCTGTTGAGAGTACTTATGGATTATTTGAAAGATTTCATTTTAATTTTTTCTTATATAATATATTTTAGTGGGTGAAGCAGCTTTAATAACTCGTCAGTGTTTTAAAATTAGGAATCACAGAATTTTTAGAGTTGGAAGGGACCTTAGGATATACTTAGTCAACAGTTCCCAAAAAAGAATTATCCACTGCAGCATGTCTGGCAAATGGTCATCCAGCCTCTGAAGATTTCTGACAAGGCAGAACCCATTAACTCTGGAAGTGGCTCATTCCACTTTTGGAAGGCCCTAATTGTTAGGAAGCTATTCCTAACATTGAGACTAAAATTACTTCTGTACAAATTCCATCCATTGTTTATAGTACTTCCTTCTGGGGCCAAAGAGAACAAGTTTATTCCCTATTCTATATAACATTCCTTGAAGTGATTAAACCTAGCTATTATGTTGTGCTCAGGATCTTCATTTGACATGGGCTTAACGCTTCACCATCTTAGTTGCTCTCCTATAAATGCTCTTTAGCTTATAAATATCCATCCTTACCTATGATACCTGAAGTGAACACAATACCTGACGTTTCTGTTGGCCATGACAGACTCTCACTTCCTTATTTCTGGATACTATACTACTGTAAGGTGGATACCTGGGTGGCACAGTGGATAGAGTGCTGGGCCTGGAGTCAGGAAGATTCATTTTCATGAGTTCAACTCTGGCCACAGACACTTACTAGCTGTGAGACCCTGGGCAAGCCACTTAATCTCATTTGCCTCAGCTTCCCCATCTGTATAATGAGGGAAATGACAAACCTCTCCAGTATGGCATAGCACAAGTGACTATCAAAAGGTTTCTTAAAATGTAGATAAACTATCTGTAATATTTCTTTGATCTACCAGTTTAGTAACAGTTTTAGTGTTTTAAAAAGGAAACAAAGCTAGTTTGACTAAATCTATTTCTTAGTGAAACAGTGCTGCTTTTTGTAATCATTGCTTTCATTTTCACTCTTCATCTTTTTAAAAATAATAATATTCTCGGATTTTGCCTGGAATCAAATTTAAGTTTACTGTTTGCAGACTTCTCTTCCCTTTTAGGAGCATTTACCCATCCCCAGTGTTGTATATATATCTCATTCTCCACAATCTTTCAGATGTTATTATCAGTGGCAATCACAACTGCCTGTTCGTTCAGTTCCTAAAGACTGAATTCCTCATGATTTTATTTAGGGCAACTAAGTATTATCTTCGTATCACATTATTCATATTGGGTATCAGTTCCCTGTTACCTATCATTATAGGCAGTCCAAAGGCAAAGAAAAATGAAAGCAAAAAAGAATTAAGGAATTTTGTCCTCTCACTGTTGTAAGTTAGCATCTTTTTATTTGCCCTGAGCAAGAGTCTTATTTATTAGATTGAATTCTAAGATCCCTTGTCCAGCTATAAATCTGTTGAGCTTATGTACCAAGCGTGTTCTTTTGTAAAACTAAACTTTTAGTTCCCTGTGAAAATAAAGAAATACATACTTTCAAGGGATAGTATTTTTCACTCTTTGTAATGATACTAAGAGGAGCCAAGATGGTGGAGTAACAGCATGGACTTTCTAGAGCACTGCCTCCAAGCCCAGCCAAACACCTGTAAAAAATGGCTCTAAACAAATTCTGGAGCTGCAGAACCCACAGAATGATGGAGTGAAGTAAATCTCCAGCCCAAGACAGCCTGGAAGGTCGCTGGGAAGTGTCTATCACGTAGTCTAGTGTGGGCCACAAATGCATAGAGGGGACCTGAGCAGGCCCCCTGAGGAGACTGAATCTCTCATACCTGTGGTGGTTTCTAGACTTCATGATCACAAAATGCTGAGGATAAATTGGAAGGTCAGTGGGAAAAGCCTGAGACTAGTCCAGGAGAGTGGAGTGGTCCCCAGCCCCAGGGTAGCTGAATGGAGAGGGGGTAAAGGAACCCAGAGCAGCAACAGGGGCTGCTTCAGTCACTGTTTCTGGAGTTCTAGGCCCACAGATTGTGGGGGGATAGAATGGCTGACAGTACACCCCCCCACTTCCACTGGAAGCAGAGAACTACCTTGACCAAGAGCTCAGAAGTCAAGTAAATGGCTGGGGAAAATGAGCAAAAAGTGGAAAAAGAATCAGATTATAGAATCTTACTTTAGTGACAAGGAAGACCAAAGCATGCAAACAGAAGAAAACAAAGTCAAACTCCTCCATCCAAAGCCTCCAAGAAAAATATGAATTGGTCTCAGACTATGGAAGAGCTCAAGAAGGATTTTGAAAATCAAGTGAGAGTAAAGCAAAAATTGGGAAGAGAAATGAAAGTGATGCAAGAAAATCATGAAAAATTAGTCATTGCTTGCTTAAAAGAGACCTAAAAAAATGCTGTAGAAAATAACACTTTAAAAATAGACTAACCCAAATGGCAAAAGAGATTCAAAAAGCCAATGAGGAGAAGAATGCCCTAAAAATCAGAAGTAGCCGGATGAAAAAGGAGATCCAAAAGCTCACTGAAGAAAATAATTCCTTAAAGATTAGAATGAAACAGATAGTACCTAGTGACTTTATGAAAAATCAAGAAATTATAAAACAAAACCAAAGGAATGAAAAAATAGAGGATAATGTGAAATATCTCACTGGAAAAACAACTGACCTGGAAAATAGATCCAGGAGAGACAATTTAAAAATTACGAGACTACTTGAAAGCCATGATCAAAAAAAAAAGAGCCTAAACATCATCTTTCATGAAATTATCAAGGAAAACTGCCCTGATATTCTAGAACCAGGGGGCAAAATAAATATTGAAATAATCCACTGATATCCTCTTTAAAGAGATCCTAAAAGGAAAACTCCTAGGAATATTGTAGCCAAATTCCAGAGTTCCCAGGTCAAGGAGAAAATATTGCAAGCAGCCAGAGAGAAACAATTCGAGTATTGTGGAAATACAATCAGGATACACAAGATGTAGAAGCTTCTTCGATTAGGGATCAAAGAGCTTGGAATATGATATTCCAGAATTCAAAGGAGCTGTGATTAAAATCAAGAATCATCTACCCAGAAAAGTTGAGTATAATATTCAAGGGAAAAAAATGGTCATTCAGTGAAATAGAGGACTTTTAAGCATT
>JAQQSK010016143.1:0-10544 GCA_028658325.1 Potorous gilbertii | reverse complement strand
TTTCTTCCTTCAGCTCCCCCAACCACTCCTCTAATAATTTGGATGCTATACCACTTGGAGCATACATGTTTAGTAATGATATTGCTTTATTGTCTATGGTACCTTTTAGCAGGATATAGTTTCCTTCCTTATCTCTTTTGATTAGATCTATTTCTGCTTTTGCTTTGTCTGAGATTAGGATTGCTACCCCTGCTTTTCTTACATCAACTGAAGCACAATATATTCTGCTCCAACCTTTGACCTTAACCCTGTGTATATCCCCCTGTTTCAAATGTGTTTCTTGTAAACAACATATTGTTGGATTATGGCTTTTAATACATTTTGCTATCTATCTCTTTTTCATTGGAGAGTTCATTCCATTCACATTCAAAGTTATGATTACAATCTGTGTATTTCCCTCCATCTTTTTCCCCACCATTTGTGCTTTTAGTTCTCCCATCTCCCTTCCCCTCCTCAATAGTTTTCACTTTTCATCATCACCTCCTGCAGCCTTCCCTTCCTTCTTTTAGCCCCCCCTTTTACTCCCCTTTACCCTTACTTCTTCTTCCTTCCCTTTTAGCTTTCTCTCCCCTTTCTTCTCCCTACCCCTCTTACTGCCTGTAGAACTAACTAGAATTATATACTTAAATATATTGTTCCCTCCCTGAACCAAATCAGATGAGAGTACCTCTCAAACAATGCTCATCTTCCTTCCCTCTTTCCCTCTACTATAGTATAATTTTGTACTACTTCCTGTGATGTAATTTACCATTTTCTTCTTCCTCCTTTTCACATCTCCTGTTACAATTCCTTCGTATGCTTAAATAATATTTTTATCATCACATCATTTACTTTATACTTGTTCCCTCCATGTATATCCCTTTTATATTTCATAATAGATGTACAATTCTCAAGATTAACAGGGATCATCTTCCCTTATAGGGAGGTAAACAGTTTGCCCAAATTGAGTAACAAGTTTTGTTTTTCTTTCCCCCCGTTTACCTTTCTATGCCTCTCTTGAGACCTGTGTTTGAAGATCGAATTTTCTATTAAGTTCTGGCTTTTTTGTCAGGAAGGTCTGGAAATCTTTTACTTTGCTGAATGACCATCTCCTTGCCTGAAATATTATGCTGACCTTTGCTGGGTAGTTGATCCTTGGTTGTAGTCCTAGCTCCTTTGCCTTATGGAATATGGATTCCAATTCCTTCGATCTTTTAACGTAGAAGCTGCAAGGTCCTGTGTGATCCTGACTGTAGCTCCTCCATATTTGAATGGTTTCTTTCTGGCTGCCTGTAGTGTTTTCTCCTTCACTTGATAGTTCTGGAATTTGGCAACGATATTTCTTGGGGTTTTGAGTTTGGTAACTGATATTTATATGATAATTTATAATATAATTTATCATATATATTATATACCATGTATACTATATATAATATATGTTATTATGTCATTGCAATAATAAAAAATAATAAGATTTTCAAAATGCTTTACATATGTTAGCTCATGTGATCCTCTCATGATTCTGTGAGGTAGATATCCTTAATATTCCTCTTTTACAGATAACAAAATTGAGACATAGAGAGGTTACATGACCTACCCAGGGTCACATAGTAAAGTGTTCTAGGCAGGATTTGATCTCCCTGACTACAGGCATATTGCTGCATTACCTAGCTGCTCCTCATAACAGTGCTCATAAGGTAAGTCCCATAGGATCAAAGGCCCTGCTGCCAACGGGTTTTTAATAAATGTTGCTGGCTGATTGACTTGAAGTGAGGTGGTATACCTGTGTCCCTTCATTTAGAGTTCTTTAAATATATATTTCCCCAATTATTCCACCTTAGAGGCCAAAGTCAGAGCTAAAAATGGAAACTTTGAGAGAACTGTGGTCCTAAGCACAGAAATGCGCACTGAACAAGAAGCAGATGGTCTGATATGTATGTGTATTTAAAAGACATCATATATGTAGTGTATCACAAATAGTGTCATATGCATTGAAGTTCCCTTACTCCACATGATACAGATAAAAATAATGCCTGACTCAGAAGTATCTTCCTTTTCCATCCTGTTTTCCTCAAGATATTTCCTAGAGTTAGATTACGAAGAGTAGAGTACAGAACCTTACATTGTATAGAGGAAACATCATAGGCAACCAGCCCACAAAGCTTCAGTGCCTGTAATAAAAGAAAACAAGTATGGATAGCAAGAAAGTGGAATCACTACTGCCCAAAATATCCTGACATGTGCACGTGGCTGTCCTTCTGATTCTGGGCTGTAGAAAACTGAGAATGAGAATGCTGAGTCCTAAATAATATTCTTTATTAAAGGGAAAACAATAGTACTCTCCCCCCTTCCTTTTGTTTTAATTTTACCCCTTCATTCAGGGCTACCTCCTTCCCTCACTCCTATGCAACAACTAGTTTTCCATGATTCAGCTATAGATTGGGTTATCCATTGCCATCTAGTCAAGGAGTAACCTGGAAGGAAAAGGAGAGGCATCTTGCGGTTCATCCTGTCCTCCTGGCCTTAAGAGCAGGCAAAGTAGATAATTAACTATTGGGGGAACTGGGCAGGCCCTAATATACCGCCTCAAAAACAAAAGATAATAGATCACAGAATGTTTAATTAAAAGGGCTTAGAGACTGCTAAGCTACCCTTCCCATTTTATACAATAGGAAAGGAGTCCTGGAAAGAGGTGAAGTAATACTGAGTTGGTTAGTCCAGAGATGCAAAGGTCACATATGGCAGAGCCTAGATTAGAATCTAAGCCTCCTGACTCCTGGTTCAAAGTTCTATCAGTTTCAGTATTAAGAAGCCCAATCCTTCTTTTTTAACCCCTACTTCCTTATTGATACTTGTGTAGTATCCAGAGCCCCATGTTGGTTATTTCCATAGTCTTGGAAATTAATGACAGTAGTTATTCATCTCAGGATAAAACTCAAAACTTCTCATGTCTGCCAAATCTCCTTAATCAATTCCAACTAAAACACTATATCGTAATAATTTAACAATCATCATTACTAGCATTTATGTGGCACTAAAGTTTGCAAAGCACTTTACAGATATTATCTCATTGCTCCTCACAGCAACCCTGGGCAATAGCTGCTAAAATGATCCTCATTTTACAGATGAGGAAATGGAGGCAAATATGTGAAGCGATTCCCCTAAAGTCACTAAGTATGTGTCTGTGGCTGGATTTGAACTGTTAAGTCCAGTACTCTATCCACCTAACTACCTTAAACAAAGAACCTTTATTTAAAACAGAATGCAAGAAAACTAACAAGGAATTATATCAAACACTCTCCCTACCTACTTCTCAAGGATAATACTTCCTATACTTGCAGAGATTGGAGGATATATGTCTGGACGATGGGAGGAGGCCATGGGCAGTTTCACTT
Organism: Potorous gilbertii; assembly: GCA_028658325.1. Lineage (NCBI taxonomy): Eukaryota > Metazoa > Chordata > Mammalia > Diprotodontia > Potoroidae > Potorous > Potorous gilbertii. The sequence continues at coordinate 7,170 of JAQQSK010016143.1, read as the reverse complement.
ATACATTGGTTAGTGACAGGACTATGTGGGTCAGTGGCCATAAGTGCTAGATTATTTGCTCTCTCATATCTCTACTCACTTTGCTGATTTATGGGTATGGCACTGCAGGCTATGGAATGTGACTTCTCATACAGAGACTTCTCAACCATATGAACAATAAAACTTCAATGTCTGTATGAGAATTATGGGGCATTGCTGAGAAACTTATTATTTCATTTCAGGAACAAGGGTGCTAATGTGAAAGAAGAAGAGAAAACTCCTGCCATCATTTCTGCCAGGTATTTCTAGCACTGGCATGGACCTAGATGCAGCTTCCATTTCCATATTCTATTTCCTTTTTCAGTCTGCTGCCCTGGTCTTCAATTTGTGTCTGTTCCCCGCAAGACTTCCATCGTAGTTCCCAAGATAGACATGCTGGAAGTCCAACCAGCATCCAGAGTGAAGCAATTCCATGATTTACTACTGAGGAGAACACTACATTTTGTTTTTTTTAGCCCCTACTTCGTTACTTTGTTACTGATACTCGGTGTAGTATACAGGGCATGATTAAATTCCAGATTCTTGGAATTTAATGGGGCAATTATTTATCTCAGTATAGAACTTAAGACCTCTCATTTCTATTGAATCTTCTTGACGAAGGTCAAATAAAACACTGTACCGGATGCAGACCCCAAAGTTCTACTCATTCACCACCACTCCTACTCACTCCATTTACCAGAATTCTACCACCAGAACTTTGCCAATCTAGCAAAACTCTTTGATCCTTATTAAATGTAAATTTCTCAGAGAATTGTCTCATTTTAAGTAATTATTTTTACATGTTGTGACTTAAGGGCTGAAACAAGTTGACATGGAAATATGGAAACAAGTTGTAGGATGGCAATAGGTGCCTTGGAGTGGAGGAAGGGGAAAAAAGGAGGGGGATATGATTAAGCAAAGGAGACTTAGTACTCCAAAGACAAATAGTCAATTTGACAGAACTGACTGTTATCAAATAATCTACTCAATAACTTGAGAAATTCATCCTCATCCTCTTCTATAGGCAATCTTACCTATGTCCATCTTGGAAAGTAGAAATGTAATAACTCCTCTCCATGGCACAAGGCCTAGAAGAGAAACCAATAGTTTTAATGTGGGATCTTAGATACAAGTGAGTGCTTAGTAAATAGTGATTGAATTGAAGGAAATTCTAGAATGATCTAATGAAAAGACTACTGGATTTGGAGTCAGAAGAATTGGCTCTGAGGCCTTGCTCAGTTACTTCCTTGTTTTATGACCTTCTGGATGTGGGCATCCAGAGAAGTTAGAAAATATGGCATTGTACAAACAGTGCTAGAAGGAACCTAGAGAGTAACTAACCCAAATCCCTTTATTTTACAAAAATGGAAACTAAGACCTAGAGAAGGGAAACACCTTACCTAAGACTGCATAGCTAGTGAGTTGCAGAGTGAAAAGTAGAGCTCAGATCTCTTGACTCCTGTCCAGGGCTTTTCTGACCCTACTGTATTAATTGACTTGCAATTATTCTCAAGCTGTATTCCTATGAGAAGAGTAGCAATATTCCAGAGAAAGTCAACTTTTGAAGACCTTCTAACTCTGATCAATATCATGATAAAACATGAGTCTGAAATAATGAAAGTGTTCTCCCCTCCACTACCACACAGCTCTCTAATTCAATGACAGTGACCTTCTTGATGTACCTCAAGCAAGAGACTCCCTATCTGGATGCTGGACATTTTCATGGGCTATCCCTCTTGCCTAGAATGCTCTCCCTTCTCATCTTTGCTTCCTGGCTTCCTTAAAGTCCCAGTTAAATCTCCTCTCCTACAGGAAATCTTGCTTGATCCCTATTAATTCCATTGCCTTCCTGTTGTTGATTATTTCCAACTTATCTGTTTTGTACAAAGGCATTTCCATGTTGTTTCTCCCATTATATTATGATTTCCATAAGAGCAGGGCTATCTTCTATCTTTCTTTGTACCCTCAGTCCTTAGCACAGTGCCTGGCACATATTAAATGCTTACTAAATGTTTATTGACTGACTGATTGATCTATTGACAGTGAGGTGATGAACTTAAACGCAGAAACACATATTTTTGCATGTGACTAAGGTGAAAATTAGTTTTGCCAGATTTATGTAAACATGTGTGAAGGAACTTGATTTTCTTTTTTAAATATGTTCAATGGATTGGAGAGATGGAATAAAAAAATTATTACTTTAAAAATAAAATAAATGATCTCTAAAAAAAACCCAATAAATCAAAAAGGTGCTCATGTTTTATCTCTTTAACTAGATTACAAACCCTATTAGATATAAATTTGATTTTTTTGCATATTAAACCTAATTTTCTTTTCCTTACCACTATTATTGACACTCATATGGTAATGAAGTATATCTACATGGGAAGCAGCTTACATGAGCATGCAGTAACTCTGGTTACTTGCTCTCATCTTATTTAATGTTTGGTCTTAAAGAAGTCACCTTTCTTTTCTGACCTGAAAAATGAGAAAATTTGACTAGTCAAACATGCAGCCACATCCAGCCTCCAACAATTATAAGTGTGACCCAAACTAGCTTAAAAATTAATTGGAAAATATTTAACAAAATAAATAAAAATACAATAAAGCATAGATGTGCCAATAGGGATTTTTTATTTTAATTTTTAATTTTTTTTTTGTTTTCAGTGTTCTACAAGCACTAGCATGTAACTTAGTTTTTTCCCCCTCCCTTTTCCTTCTTACCCCCTCCCTCCCCCTCCCTTCCTGACACAGCATACAATTTTGTATCGGTTCTACACATATATTCCTATTAAATACATTTTCACCATAGTCATGTTGCATGGAAGAATTAAAATGAATGGGAGAAATCATATAACAAGTCAAAACATAATACAAAAGAAGATGACCTGCTGCATTCTGCAGCTGAATTCTGCAGTTCTTTCTCTGAATGTGAAAAGCATTTTGCCTTAAAAGACTATTGAGAATTTTGTAGGTCTTTGCATTACAATGAAGTTCTAAGTCTACTAGAAAAAATCCTCACACTCTGTGGTTGTTACTGTGTACAAAGTTCTCCTGGTTCTGCTCATTTCACTCAGCATCAGATCATATAAGTCTTTCCAGGCCTCTCTGAAGTCTTCCTGTTCATCATTTCTTATAGCACAATAGGATTTCATTACATTTATATACCACAATTTATTCAGCCATTGCCCAATTGAAGGGTATTCCCTTGATTTCCAGTTTTGGGCCACCACAAAGAGAGATGCTATAAATATTTTTGTACATGTGGGACTCTTTCCCATTGTTACGATCTCTTGGGGACACAGTCCTAGAAGCAGTATTGCTGGGTGAAAGGGTATGAACATTTTTGTAGCCCTTTGGGCATAGTTTCAAATTGCTCTCCAGAATGGTTGGATCAGCTCACAGTTCCACCAGCAATGAATTAGTGTTCCAACTCTCCCACATCCTCTCCAACATTTATCATCTTTCTGTTCTGTCATGTTAGCCAATCTGATACGTGTGATGTGATATGTCAGAGTTGTTTTGATTTTCTTCTCTAATCAATAGTGACTTAGAGCATTTTTTTCCTGTGACTATAGATACCTTTAATTTCTTCCTCTGAAAATTCCCTGTTCATATCCTTTGACCATTTATCAACTGGGGAATGACATGTATTCTTGTACATTTGACTCAATTCTCTATATATTTTAGAAATAAGGTCTTTATCACAGACACTAGTTGTAAAAATTCTTTCCTAGTTTTCTACTTCCCTCCTAAACTTGGTTGCATTGGGTTTGGTTGTGCAAAAACTTTTCACTTTAATGTAATCAAAATTATCCATTTTGTACTTCATAATGCTTTCTATCTCTTGTTTAATCAAAAATTCTTCCTTCTCCATAAACCTGACAAATACACTATTCCTTGGTCTACTAATTTGTTTATAGTATCAATCTTTATACCTAGATCATGTATTTGGACGTTATTCTGGTGTACTGTGTCAGGCATTAGCCTATGCCTAGCTTCCACCACACTGTTATCCAGTTTTCCCAGTAATTTTTGTTGAACAGTGAGTTCTTATCTCAGAAGCTGGTGTCTTTGTGTTTATCAAACAATAGATTGCTATATTCATTGACTACCGTGTCTTGAGTACCTAGCATATTCCATTTGTCTCCCCTTCTGTTTCTTAGCCAGTACCAAGTTGTTTTGATAGTTGCTGCTTTATAATACAATTTGAGATCTGGCCAACAAGGATTTTTAACTATAGTTTATCCAGTCAAAGTTTTCTTTAACAACAGGACCCTAAGTTACTAAATAATTCAGTTTTCTAAAATATAAAAACCTGAGGATAATAATTTTAAGCATTGAAATTTAGCAGACAGAATGAAAGCTTTGAATTGGGAAGACCAGAGATTAAATTGGAGTTCTGACATTTGATGAATGGCTGTGATCTTACTCACATTTTCTGATCCTCAGTTTCCCTTTAAAATTAAAGGTTATGGACTAGATGTTCTCTAACGTACCTATTACTTCAGACTGGGATCTTATATTCTAAGTTCCCTCTGCTTCAAAAGCACAGAGAAAGTGGCCAGGACCAGTGATTTCATTCTTGTAAAGAAATCCCAAATGAAGAACTCCCTCCACCAATTCAGGTCAGCCCCTTGTCTGAAACTTCAAGTCTTGGAGAGTTGTCTGCATCACCAGGAGGTTGGCTTTCCTAGTTGTGTATATCAGAGGTAGGATTTGTACCTGTTCCTTTTGAGCTTCAAGACTGATTATTTGCTCTACAACACTGACTCCTAAAAGCATGGAAGTATAATTCATATTGTATCAGTACCATTTGAGTAATAAGAAACCATTTAAGACAAAAGACATGATGAACAGGCAGCTTTCAGATGAAGAAATCAAAGTTATCTACAGGCATATAAAGAAGAGCTCTAAATCACTTTTAATTAGAAAAATGCCACTTCACACCTCTCAGATTGGTTTATAGGCAAAAAATGAAAATGATAAATTTTGGAGAGGATTGGGAAAATTTGGAAATTGATGCACTGTTTGTGGAGTTGTGAACTGATTCAACTATTCTGGAGGGCAATTTGGAACTATGCCCAAAGGGCAACCAAACTGTGCATACTCTTTGATTCAGCCATATCACTACTAGGTCTGTATTCCAAAGAAATGATAAAAAAGGGAAAAGGACCTACAATGTGCAAAAATATTTATAGCAGCCCTTTTCATGGCAACATATTAGAAACTAAGGGGAAGTCTATCAATTGGGGAATTGCTGAACAAACAGTGGTATACAAATGTAATGGAATACTCTTATGCAATTAAAAAATGATGAACAGGCAGATTTTAGAAAAAATTGGAAAGACTTCTATAAAGAGATGCAAAGAGAAATGAGCAGAACCAGGAAATCACTGTACACAGTACCAGTAAACATTGTGTGATGACAAACCATGAATGATTTAGCTCCTCTCAGCAACACAATGGTCCAAGACAAACACAAAAGATTTGAGAAGGAAAATGCTACACATATCCAGATAAAGAACTGATGGGTTGTGCAAAATATTTTTCCTCTGTGCATTTTGGTGGACAGGAGGAACATTATCACTCTTTCCTTCCATTCTTCCTTTTGTCCCTTCCTCCTTTCTTCCTCTGCTCCTTCCTTCCTTTTTCCCTTCCTACTGTTCCTTTTTCTCCCTTCTTTTCCTTCCATTCTTGCTCTTTTCCTTTCTCCTACATCCTTCCCTTTTTTATCTTCTTTCCATCCTTCCTCCCTCTTCTTTCTTACTTCCTTTCTCTTCCTTCTCACTTCCTTTCCTTCCCTTGCCCTTGTTCCTTCTCTCCCTCTTCTCTTATTTTCTTTCTTATTTTTCTCACGCCTTCTTCATCTGTTTCCTATCTAACTCCCTTTCTTTCTGCCAACAGTAATCATTTATTAAAAACCAACTAGATAGGAGGCAGAGCCAAGATGGAGGAGTAGAAAGACTCACATATGCTAGCTCCGAAACCACAGCCCATGGATCTCCTGAAAAAAAGAACTCCCAACAAATTCTGGAGAAGGGGAAGTCTTGCAGCAACAGAGTGAAGGAGATTTCCGTTCCAGACAGTCCTGAAAAACCGATCCCAAAGGTCTGTCGTGCACCGGTCAGGAGCGGAGCCCAGCCCTGCCCTGTGCCAGCCATGCAACACTGAGAGGAGCGAGAAGATCCGACCAGGCTTCAGGGACAGAATCTCCAGTGGCCACGAAGGTCCCTCCACCCACAGACACACAGGTCAGTGAGAGAGACATCCGGACAGGCTGAGAGGGGAGTGGGTGTCTCCATGACGCAGGGCCCCTCGGGAGGCAGCAGCAGAGGCAGTGGGCGGCCAGAGGCTCCCGGAGAAGGCAGGAGCTCTGCAGGAGCTCCATTATGGAAGGTCTCTGCATAAACCCCCTGAGGGAACTAAGCCTGGGAGGCGTCACTGCCCCCACCTGAGAACCTGATTTAATCTTACCCTGAATAGCAGCCAGGCCTGCCGCCAAAAGCCCTGAGGCTGGGGAGCAGCATTTGAATCTCAGACCCCAAGCACTAGCTGGGAGGATCTAGGTGGGGGTTCGAGAGGAATCTCAGAAGTCAAGTAACTGGCTGGGAAAATGCCCAGAAAAGGGAAAAAAAAAAATAAGACCACAGAAGGTTACTTTCTTGGGTACCAGATGATTCCGCACTTTCCTCTCTGATGAGGAAAAAACTGCTTATCATCAGGTAAAGACATGATTCAAGGCCACTATATCCCAAACATCTGAAATAGATGTCCAATGGGCTCAGGTCATGGAAGAGCTCAAAAAAGATTTTGAAAATCAAGTTAGACAGGTGGAGGAAAAACTGGGAAGAGAAATGAGAGAGATGCAAGAAAAACATGAAAAACAGGTCAATACCTTAATAAAGGAGACCCAAAAAAATGCTGAAGAAAATAACACCTTGAAAAATAGGCTAACTCAATTGGCAAAGGAGGTTCAAAAAGCCAATGAGGAGAAGAATGCTTTAAAAAGCAGAATTAGCCAAGTGGAAAAAGAGGTGCAAAAGCTCACTGAAGAAAATAGTTCTTTAAAAATTAGAATGGAACAGATGGAGGCCAATGACTTTCTGAGAAACCAAGAAATCACAAAACAAAACCAAAAGAATGAAAAAA
>JAQQSK010016142.1:0-10545 GCA_028658325.1 Potorous gilbertii | reverse complement strand
CACACACACACACACACACACACAGAGAACACATGGTGAGTTGAATAGGAAGGGATGACATCTAAAAAATGAAATTAAGGGTGAAAGAGAAATACATTGAGAGGAGAAAGGGAGAAATACGATAGGATGGAGGGAAATACAGTTAGTCTTATACAGCATGACTATTATGGAAGTCTTTTCCAAAAGTACACATATATAGTGTATATTGACTTGCTTGTCTTTTCACTGGGGATGGGTGGAGAGGGACGAAAGGAGATAAGTTGGAACTTAAAGCCTTAGGAACGAATGTTGAGAATTGATTTTGCATACAACTCAGAAATAAGAAATACAGGTAATGGAGTATAGAAATCTATCTTGCCCTACAAGAAAAGAGACAAGATGGAGATAACGGAATGGAGGGACGAGACAGAAGGGAGGGCAGGTGGGGGAAGGTTTAATCAGAATGCGTGAAATTTTTGGGTGGGAAGAAGGTACAGACGGGAATAAATTTTGAAACTCAAACTTTTTGCGGAAGTGCACTTTGAAATTAAAAATAAACATTGAAACAAAGAAAAGAGAGAAGTTCATTTTGTTTTGATCACAAAGAACTGGAGGGGTAGTAATGCGCAATGATATCAGAAGCCTAGGTGATGTGGGGTTTGCCAAGTTAAGTTGCTGCTAAAACACTCAATCTGGAAAGCATGCATCAACAATGTTTCTTCGTCACTCACTTTGAGCATAATACAATTCCTTGCTTAAAAGGGGATTTATGTACATGCAAGTTAAAGTCTCATGTCTAAAAGAGCTTATTGTATCCCAGGTACACGAGAAATAAAAAACAGCTAATCATTCCACCTGAAAGTTCATGAAAAATTTAAAAGAGTGTAACACAAATTATACAGTCACGAAGGAAAATCTTAAACAAAATTATTTTGTCCTCTATCAAGAATGGAGCAGTACACTGGAAAGTTCTTTGGAAAGTATGGCTTCTACTTTGTTCCTGAATGATTCTGTCTTGTACAAATCACATTTTCAGATGAGTTACTATATTAGGTTGGACCAGGATTTTCTTTTCCTTAAATGAGGAAACTAGGTCGTATGATCCTATGATCTCATCCTACTCTAATATTTCATGATAGTATGTTGTAGCCACAAGAAAATGACAAGGACAGTGGCTCTGAAGAGAATAATGGGAAGTTTTTCACGTTCAAACTGGGAGAGGTGTTAGCTCAGTCATTGCCTCCACATATTTGAGGGGGTTAACCAGGACCTAGAACGTTCATTCTTAAAGTTTTTATATTCCTTTTACAGTTAGGTGAAATCTACTAATAATGTCTGAAAATAACAGAAATAAAAGCACAGAGAATTAAAAGGAGACGAATTATATTGAAATGGTTACAATATAACTTGAGAAATCAATGTTAACCAGGGTCAGAAATCCTATCAAAAATATTATGAGTACTACAGTGATAACATGCTGGCATTGCCAACTCTCCACCACGATCCACTTTTTTTTTTTCTATTTTTATGAAACAATGATGTAAAATGACTTTTCACTCTCAAGAAAGAATGGGAAAAGAAATAATAAACTACATTTCGTATTTCCCAGATTATCCCCAGCCTTGTCCAGGGGAGGATCACACTAATTGACTGCAGAAAATTATTCTTGTCCTAACTATCAACAGATGAATTTGGGATGTCAACACTCCCATAATGGAGTTCTCTTATTTCCACAGAGGTTCAGACACACGCTTCTGGGATCATACACTTTGATGCCTTTGATTCAAAGAAAGTTAAGAGAACAATATTGGCATATTTTTAGGAGACAGAAGAGAGTGTGAAGGAGGATTGGAAATACTGAATAAGTAGATGCTTCAACCCAAGTTGCTTCTTTAGCATTGCAGGATTATGAGAAATAGAAGGCAAAAAGTTTCTGATTACTTTACTTTCAAAAATAGGGATCTCTTATACACTCCGTATTGAGGAATCTAGAAAATATGTGATAAGAGATTAATCATATATATGAAATATCTCCTGGCTGAGTCACTTTCAATTAGCCCTCAGTCTGCATTTTAAAGATTGCCACCAAAATTTTGTCCCTTTCTCTATAAATGTCCCTGTTCTTTCTAAAAGTAACTGTCGGTTGTCTATTACTATATAATATTTATAGGTTGAAATTTATACATAATCAAATAAAGGAAGGAAAGACGGAAGGAAGAGAAAGGAAGGAAGGAACAGAAAGAAGACAAGAAAGATACAGCTACAGAGACAGAGGGAGGAAGTAGGAAGAAAGGCAAGAAGAAAGGAAGCAAACAAGGGAGGGGGGGAAGGAGAAAGAGGACAACATGGAACAGTAAGGAAGAGAAAAGGGAAGGAAATGAGAAAAAAAATTAGAAAATAATGATTTCTAAGAATTGCAGTTGTTTAAACTTGGAAAGGGAGACAAAGTCTCCCTCTACCCTTAGCACATAAAATAGATCATTATCCTTTTTCTTTATTCATGTTTGGAAACACACTTAGTAGTGGAATTTCTGGTTCAAAAGATAGAGAGAGTTTAAAGATTCTTTGGGCCAAATGGAAAAAGAGGTCCAAAAGCTCACTGAAAAAAACAGTTATCTCAAAATTAGAATGGAACAGATGGAGGATAATGAATTTATGAGAAACCAAGAAATCACAAAACAAAACCAAAGGAATGAAAAAAATGGAAGATAATGTGAAATATCTCACTGGAAAAACCACTGACCCGGAAAATAGATCCAGGAGAGACAATTTTGAAATTGTAGGACTACCTGAAAGCCATGATCAAAAAGAGAGCCTAGACACCATCCTTTATGAAATTATCAAGGAAAACTGCGCTGACATTCTAGAACCAGAGGGCAAAGTAAATTTTGAAAGAATCCACTGATTACCTCCTGAAACAGATCCAAAAAGAGAAACTCCTAGGAACATTGTGACCAAATTCCAAAGTTCCCTTTTCAAGGAGAAAATATTGCAAGCGACTAGAAGGAAACCATTCCAGTATTGTGGAAATACAGTCAGGATAACACAAGATCTAGCAGATTCTACACTAAGGGTTCGAAGGTCATGGAATATAGTATTCCAGAAGTCAAAGGAACTAGGACTAAAACAAAGAATCATCTACCCAGGAAAACTGAGTATAATACTTCAGGGGAAATAATGGTCTTTCAATGAAATATAATAATTTCAAGCATTCTTGATGAAAAGACCAGAGGTTACAAGAAAATTTTACCTTCAAACACCAGAATTAAGAGAAGCATGAAAAGGTAAACAGCAATTAGAAGTCATAAGAGATTTACTAAAGTTGAACTGTTTACATTCCTACATGGAAAGTCAATATTTGTAACTCTTGAAACTTGTCAGTATCTGGGTAGTTGGTGGGATTACACACACACACACACACACACACACACACACAACACACATGTACACAGAGAGAGAGAGACAGAGAGACAGAGAGCAGAGTGAATTGAATAGGATGGGATCATATCTTAAGAAAACGAAATTAAGCGGTGAGAGAGAAATATGTTGGGAGGAGAAAGGGAGAAATGGAGTGGGGCAAATGATCTGTCATAAAAGAGACAAGCAAAAGACTTTTCAGTGGAGATAAAAAGAGGGAAGGTGAGAGAAAATCATGAAGCTTACTCTCATCACATTCGACTAATAAACGGAATACACTGCACACTCATTTTGGTATGAAAACCTATCTTCCAACATAGGAAAGTGGGGGAGAATTGGATAAGCAGGGTGGGGGTAATGATGGAAGGGAGGATAGTGGGAGGAGGGAGTAATATGAAGTCAGCACTCTTGGGAAGGAACAGGATCCACAGAGAACAGAAGCAATTAGAGGCAGGATAGGTTGGAAGGAAAAATAGTCCTACACAACATGACGATTATGGAAGTCATTTGCAAAACTACACAGATATGGCCTGTATTGATTTGCTTGTTTCCTAAAGGAAATGGGTGGGGAAGGAGGGATGAAGAGAAGTTCTAAGTCAAAGTTGTAGGAACAACTGTCTAGTATTGTTCTTACTACTAAGAAATAAGAAATACAGGTAATAAAGTGCAGAAAATTATCTCGCCCTACAGGATAAAAGAGAAGATAGGGTCAAGGGAAGGGAGGGATGTTAGAAGAGAGAGCAGATCGGTGATAAGGGGGCAATTAGAATGCTTGGCGTTTCGGGGTGGGGGGAGGGGAGAAATGGAGAGAAAATTTGGAAACGAAAATTTTGTCAAAATGAATGTTAAAAGTTAAATAAATAAATTTTTAAAAAATTTAAAAAATTAAGACCAGTCCTACACTTGAGTCCCCCATGTATTTCTTTCTGACTTGCTTGTCATTTAAAGACTCCTGTTTCTCTAGTACTACAGCCCCCAAAGTGATTGCAGACAACCTCTCTGAAAAGCAGATAATCTCCTTTGATGGTTGCATGACCAAACTTTTTGGAATGCATTTCTTAGGATGCATGGAATTCTTGGTCCTTATCCTCATGGTCCATGACCTCTATGTGGCCAACTGTGAACCTATGAATTCCACAGTCATCATGAACCAGAGAATGTGTGGGATTTTAGTAATATTGGGTCTGGGTGAGGTCTCTTCTGCATTCTATCACCCAGATCTTGCTTGCCTAGAGTTTACCCTTCTGTGGTCCCAATGTGATTGATCACTATTTCTGTGATTTGCAATCTTTGTTAAATTGACTGCACTGACACCTATGTGATAAACCTATTGGTTGCTTCCAGTAGTGGAGCCATGTGCATGATGAACTTTGCAATTATAATGTCCTGCTATGTTTTTGTGATTTATTGACTAAGAAATCACATTGCAGAACGGATGCGTAAAGCCTTGTCTACCTGTACGTCCCAAGTAATCGTGGTCATTTTATTCTTTATTCCTTGTATGTTCATATACACTTTGCCTCCAATTAACTTCCCTTTGGATAAGTTGGTGTCTGCCTTTTATGCCGTTGGAACTTCTTTGCTCAATCCCTCGATCTATACCCTGAAAACTGCAGAAGTAAAACATACTATGGCGAAACTGTGGAGCAACAGTGTAATTTCCCATGGCAAGTATAAATCCCCATCTCAATTTTCTCGCATGTCATTTCACTGCTGTCTACTTCAGTTTCCTCAACTGTAAAATAAGAATAATAACATCTAAGTTACATTGTTGTTGTGAGGATTAATTCAGATAATATTTGTAAAGTGCTAATCACAGCGTCTGGTATATAATAGATGTTTAAAAATGAGTATTACTTTCTGCCTCAAATAAGATTGGACCAATGCAAAGAAAAGATGTCACCATCTTGTACTTGTCCCTGATCTCTGAAATTATGAGCATAGTATGTGGGCAGTTAAATACGGAATGACTAATGAATCTATTAGGTTCAGCCTAAAATACCAAAATAATGCCAGCATTATGAACGTTTACAGCTTTCAATTTTTTCTGGAGCTTTTATAACCATATTGATGCCACTATATGTATGTTGTTTCTTTTGATTAGGGAGGAAAATCAGTGACTTTACAGCTTTCAGTTGAGAAGGAATATTAGAGGTCACATAATGCAATCCTTTCAATTGATATATTAAGTAACTGTGGACAAAATGGTTAAGGATTTCACCTAAGTCGGCATAAATCTGAAGTGAAAGAATACTTGGATTTTCACCCCAGCCTAGGACTGTTTTCAGTATAATATTTTTCTGTCTAATCCAGTTTTCCCCTTTTCTATTTTTCTCCTGGAAAGTTTTTCACACCTCTGATACACAGGCAAATCTTCATGATATGAGAGAAGAACGTGTTCATTTCTGCTTGGAAAATATTCTTTTCTTATTTCCTCCTGTGCTAATTTGGGCCAGCTAGGTGGTGCCGTGAATACAGTACCAGTGCAAGAGTCAGGAGGACGAATTCGAATCTCACTTCAGACTCTTAATATTCATTAGCTGTGTGACCTTGGGCAAGTCAGTTAACCCCAAATGAGTCATCCTGGATCATCTCCAGTCATCCTGATTAACATCTGGTCACTGGATTCAGATGGCTCCGGAGGAAAAGTGAGACTGGTGACCAGCAGAGCACTCCCTCTCTCAAAACAAAGTCAAGTACAAGTCATGTCATTATTTCTGATGGCATGGTCTTCTTTGGCAACGAAGGAGAAATTCACACACTGTACTAACTTACAAAATTTCTTTCTTTGAAGTGTGTTTCCTTTCATTAAAACAGATTAAACGTCAATCAATTCTTGTCAAAAAATATACATATTACTAGAATCTCAGGTGCCATAATATGAACGGTGGATCGCTTTCTGGTGTAGTCACATGTGAGAGGGGGCACAGAGTAGTGGAATGTGATACAAGAAGTCTTTGGGAAAGATAAACTGTCATAACATTTTTAATACTTTGAAATAATGTTTTGTGTAGACAAAACAAAACGATAATCAGGGTCAGATGCTAGATTTTAGAGATGATGGAGGGTGAATTCCCATGCAGTTTACATACTAAAAGAGAGATTCCAAAAAAAATAACAGCAGGGAAAATCACCATGCAAAATCTAAACCAGTTGATGCAATAAATTTCAAATAACTGATAGGCGTATAGGAGGTCAATAAACCACGTATTCACTTTCGTCAAAGCAAAAAAAAATGCAATGATGTGGCTTAAGGTATACTGTAGGTGCTTTGGTTAAACTGAAATATTCACTTTACTTCTGAATACCACCACAATTAAAAGTTATAAAACTAAGGAAATTATTCACTAAACTTCTCTGGTGCTGAAATCACCTTTATTATATTGAAGAGATTACACAAAATAAAACTTTTATCTGTAATTTTTGATGATTTTAAGACAATACATTTTTATTAATAATTTAACTGTTTTCAGTTTTAACGATCACCTTCATAAGTTTCAGATATTCTCCCCATCACTCCTCCTTCCCTCAGATGTCATGCAGGTTTATGGGGGTTCTACACATACATTCTTGTTAAACACATTTTCACATTAGTCATGTTGCATAGAAGAATTAAAATGAATTGGAGAAACCATGAGAAAACTCCAACAAAACAAAACATTACACAAGAGAAAAAATATGTTGCTTCATTATGCATTGCAATTTCAGAGAAGGAGCAGCAATTCATTTAAGTCCTTCCAGGTCTGTATGAAATTTTCCTGTTCATCATTTATTGTAGGAAAATACTATTCTCTTACATTCATATGCCACAACTTGTTCAGTCATTCCTCAGTTTTTGGGAATACCCTCCATTTCCAGTTCTCGGCCACGACAAAGAGAGCTGCTATAAACATTTTTGTACAAGTGGGACCCTTTCTCATTTATATGATTTCTTTGAGATGCATTTCTAGAAAAGATGTTGCTCTGTCCAAGCGTATTCACATTTTTTAGCCCTTTTGGTATACTTTGAAATTGGTCTCCATAATGGTTTCATTGACTCACAGCTCCACCTAAAATGAATTAGTATTCCAACTCTACCACCTCTTCTCTCACATTTATCATCTTTCTGTTTTGTCAGGATACTCGATCTGATAGGTGTGATATTGTATCTCAGAATTGTTTTTATTTGCATTTGTCCAATCAATAATGATTCAGTCATTTTTTCTATTGACTATAGATAGAGACAGCTTTAAATTTTTCCCCTGAAAACTGCCTGTTCATAAGCGTTGACAATTTAACAAACGAGGAAGGAATTGTAGTCTTGTACGTTTGACTCAGTTGTATCTATGTTTTAGATATGAGGCTTTTATCACAGACACAACTTGCAACATTTCTTTCCCAGTTTCCTACTTCCCTCCTATTCTTGATTGCATTGGGTTTGTTTGTGCAAAAACTTTTCAATTTAATGTAATCAAAATCATGGGTTTTGCAATTCCTAATGTTCTCTATCTCTTCTTTTGCCATAAATTTCTCCATTCTCCATAAATTTGACAAATACACTGGTCTTTTCTCTGCTACTTTGTTTATAGTATTAGTATTTATTACCTAGATCATATAACCACTTTCACTTTATTTCTGCCTATGTTGCCAGGCATTGTTCTATGACCAGCATCTTCCATATTGTCCAGTTTACCAGCAGTTTTTGTCAGCGACTCCTTATCCCAGAATTTTGGGTCCTTGGGTTTATCAAACAGTGCATTGCTATATGAAATGACTACTTTGTCTTGAGTACCTAAAATATTACACTGGTCATCCCTCTATTTCTTAGCCATTACCAAGTGGTTTTGATGATTACTGTTTTGTAATAAAATTTGAGATCTGGCAGGGCTAAGCCACTTTCCCTAAGTTTTTTTCATTAACTTCCTTGATATTCTGTACCTTTTTTCCTTCCGCATGAATTTTGATAGTATTTGTTCCAACTCTGAGCATTTTTCTGGTTGTTTGATTGGTGAGCCACAGAAAAGTAAATGAACTTAGATAGAATTGTCATTTTTATTGTGTTAGCTTAGCTTACCCACAAGCAAATGATGTTTTACCACTTAATTAGATCTGACATTATTTGTGTGAAAACTGTTTTTTAATTGTGTTCATGTAGTCCCTGGATTTGCTTTGGCAGTTACACTCCCAGACATTTTATAGTGCCTACTGTAGACTTAAAAGGACTTTTTCTTTCTGTCTCAGAAAATATTTCTTTTGGGGTAAGACAGTAGGGAATTCCAAAGAGCACAGTGAACCCTGTACAGATGCTTCTTTTAGTTTCAGAAGTAATGGCATTTATGGAGAGAATGCTAAATACTAACCAGGACAAGAAACTTGCAATGAAGACCGAGTTCGCTTGTGTTTTCTGCTTTAGCCAGGATTTAGCTCCAGGTGATATTAGACCAAATTGGACTGGGGCATTTCTTCATTCATAACCTCTAAATTATTCCTTTAAGATAAAAATTTTCCCATTAAGAACATCCTTCAATATCCTAGAGACTGTCGTTTCTCTAAGTTTCTAAAGTTTCATGTAAGAAATTTAAATAATCATTTAAGAAAAAAGAGAAGAAAAGGTTAGGCTCTAAGAAAACCAAACTGAGAGCCCTGCACCATCCAGATTTAGGCCAAGTTTCTATTGTAGTTGACTCGTTGTCTAACTTTCTTCTAGCCTTTAAAGGCATATGAGATAATGAATTAATGGAATGAGTCCCCAAAATATTAGGTGGCCAAGACCCAATGTCCTTTAAGAATCCCTCATGCATGAACTCAGTAAAGTGATACTAAGATGATCAACTCACAAAAAAAAAAAAACTTTTTCTGTAAATCCCTTCCACATTTTGCTCCCCTCCATCACCACTGCAATCCATGTTCACTCTCCTTTTGACCATGTCTCACTCTGTCCGCATTCTTTCTGTTCCTCATTCTTTTTATCTTCCTCCTTTGTCTGGACCTAAGGATCAAAATATTATCACTCCATGTCTTTATTTTTCTACTCAACACTAGTTCCATATCTTTTTTTTATCATTTTTAACTTAGTGAAAATGGAAGGTCAGTCAAAGTGGAAAAAAGTCAGGAAAACGATAGAACATACTGAGAGTTAATTTTCTGGGGCTTTAAATGTTTTAGGAAGGACTTTAGCTTTTAGTATCTAGTAGGTGATGAACGTTGGAAGCTAATTAATTAGGGAAGAAAATGAAAGATGCATTACCTAACGTATATTAATCAGGAAATGCAGGAATAATTGATCCTTTAGATTTTGGAATAAACCTATTTGTTACTTATTGGATTTAAACGTATGTCTATGTACATTTTTCATGTTTAATGAGGTTAAACTGACATGACACTTGTGATATCGATGAGATATCTCATTATTCTGATTTGTCTGCCTATGTAGAAATACATACATAGACAAAGCAAGTCTTCACAACCCATATAATGACTCAGCAACAGGGACCTGACAGATGTACTTATATTTGGTTCACTCTATGTCACTGCTGCCAAGAAAATAAAGTCCTGGGGGGCGGAGCCAAGATGGCGGAGTAGAAAGACTCACCTATGCTAGGTCCGAACCCACAGCCCATAGATTTCCTGTAAAAAGAACTCCTGACAAATTCTGGAGCAGTGGAGGCTGCGCAGCAACACAGTGAAGGAGATTTGCGTTGCAGAGAGCCCTGAAGAACCGACCGCAAAGGTAACCCGGACAAGGGCCCCTCTCCCGCCCCGGCCACGCTGCACTGAGAGGAGCCAGCAGAGCCCTGCAGGCGTCAGGGACCTGGATCTCCGGCAGCGACGAATGTCCCTCTACCCACAGACGCACAGGTCAGTGAGAGAGACGGGCTGAGAGGGGAGCGGGGGATCTCCGGGACTCGGACCACCTGGGAAGCAGCTGCTGCGGCAGAGGCTGAGGCAGCTCAGCCAGAGACTCCCAGAGTGGGCTGGAGCTCCACCCCAGCTCCATTACAAAGGATCTCTGTAAAAAACCCCTGAGGGAACTGAGCCTGAGAGGTGGCCCTGCCCCCACCTGAGAACCAGCAGATAAGAATGCCGCCAAAACCCCTGAGGCTGGGGAGCAGCATTTGAATCTCAGACCCCAAGCACTGGCTAGGCGGATTTAGGCCAGGGGTAGAGAGG
>JAQQSK010016141.1:0-10545 GCA_028658325.1 Potorous gilbertii | reverse complement strand
AAGTATGAATAAACTCAACAGAGAGTAGCAAAATAAAATCTCAGCCCAAACAGGAAAGAAGTACCAGTCTCACTGAAGGGTAAATTTTCTCTCCAAAGTCTCTAGAAGGACAAGATATGCTGACTTTTTCTACATGCCTTTTGCTTCCAAAGTCTTTCCATGTGTCTCTCTCCTGTAGAGTGTTTGGAACCATGTACATATCTCTCTGAAATAGCTTTGGCACCAATTCCACTTATGCACTAACATTCTCTCCAGTAATCAAGAACTACAACTACTTCCATGGGGCTGTCCCTCTTCTACTCAGCTGGGGAGACAGAATAGCACTAAGGTACCTCTACAAAGTTATAATCATGGTATAAGTTATTCTCCCAGTTTTCACTTCATTCAGCTTTAGCTCATAGTCTTCTTAGGTTTCTTTTGCTGCTGTTGTGGTTCAGTCATTTCAGTCATGTCTGACTCTTCATGATCTCTTTAGAGGTTTCCTCAGTAAAGATACTAGACTGGTCTGCCATTTCCTTCCCCAGCTCATTTGACAGATGAGGAAGCTGAGGTAAACAGGGTTAAGTGACTTGCCCAGGGTCACACAGCCAGTAAGGGTCTGAGGGCAGATTAGAATTCAGGTCTTCTTGACTCTAGGTCTGATATTCTATCCACTGTACCACCTGGCAATTTTTTTAAAAAATTCATTCTTTTCATGAGGTGGCTAGGTGGCACCATAGTACACAGAGCTTTGGGATTAGAATCAGGAAGATCTGAGTTCAAATTCAGCCTTAGACACTTATTTGCTGAGTGGCTCTGGGCAAGTCATTTACCCTATTTCTGCCTCAGTTTCCTTACCTGTAAAGTGAAGATAATAACGGTACTTGCTTCCCTGGATTTGTATAAGGATCAAATGAGATAATATTTGCAACACAGTGCCTTTGTGTCCTGGGCTGTGTCTCACCACTGGACCCAGATGGCTCTGGAGGATAAAGTGAGGCTGGTGACTTTGCGTGGCCCTGCCTCACTTAAATCCAATTCACTTGCATGTCATGGTATCACCTCCCTGATGTCGTGGTCCTCTTCAAGAAGCAAGGACAAACAACACCAACAACTCAATGCCTGGCACATAGTAGCTTCTATATAAAGGTTTATTCCCTTCCTTACCCTTCTCCATCATTTCTTACAGCACAACAATATTCCATCACAATCCTACTGTAAACTATAATTAATTTAGCTATTCCCCAATTGACAGGTACTCTCCTTAGTTTCTGATACATTCCAAAACAAAAAAATCCTTGTATCAATGTATTTTTTTTTTTTACATATAGGTCCTTTTCCTTTCTTTGATCTCTTTGGGCTATATGCCTAGTAGTGGTATTGCTGGGACAAAGGGTATGCACAATTTAGTGACATTTTGACTATGTTTCCAAATTGCTTTCCAAAGTAATTTATCCACTTCACAGCTCTACTAGCACTTTATTAAAGTACCTGTCCTCCCATAGCCCTTCCAACAATTGGCACTTTTCTTTTTGGCCATCTTTGCCAATCTGATGGTTGTGAGACAGAACCTTAAGACTTCTTTAACTTAAATTTATCATTGTGGTCATCCTTCATTGCCAAAGAAGACCATGCCATCAGAGAAAGGATGACATGACTTGCACTTGAGCTGTTTTTGAGTGAAGGAGGGCTGTGCAGGTCACCAGCCTCACTTCTCCAGAGCCATCTGAGTCCAGTGACCTGATATTCCTCAGGATGACTGGAGATGGTCCAGGATGCCCTGGGAGACCTTGAGCCCTTTAGGCCAAGGTCTTTGCAGGTACTCACTTAGGGTAAAGAAACACCCATTTATTGAATAGACCTGTTTAAGAAGTAGCCAGGGCATGGTCCCTTTAATGAAGTCAAGAAAAACAAAGACATCAGGCTGGGAGGGAAAAAGCAACAGTTACTATTGATAATCACTCTAAAGCTGGAGGGGTTCCAGGAGCCTTTGGCAGGGAATCCTTGGAGTCCCAGTTTCATAGTGTAGTAGGTTTAAGGTTTTGGGACAGGATGGGAGAGGACAAGGGAAAGGGAAGTGAAGGAAAGGGAAAGGAAAAGAAGGAGGCAGTAAAATCCAAATCAACTGGGCAATGTTTGGCCGTCCAAATTTACCATCCTTTGGAGAGGAGAAGGAAGGGGAGGTACCCAGCTAGCATTCAGCCAGTTGCATCTACTCACAGGATCATGTTTGTCCTCATAAGTAAACTGGAGAGGTGGAGGCAAGATGGTACATCAGAGGTCACCCAGATGAACTCTCTCAACATTCTTCTTCAAATAACTTTAAAATAAGACCTTGGATAAAATTTTGGAATGGCAGAGCCAACAAAAGGTCAGGATAAGTTATTTTTCTGTCCTAAGAAAGCTTAGGAGGTCAGCAGGAGACATTTTTCACATTGTGGTAGAGACTTGTCTGGAGTCCACACATACAGCAGCAGTAGCGGTAATAGTAGTTGTTAGCAATTTCAGGAGCTCTCAGTCAGAGAAAACAAGGACAACTGGTCGGAAAAAGATTGCAACTAGTGCTGATTGGTAATTTCCCATCCATAGTTCTGGGCAGCAATTCTTGGGCAGAGAGGAATGCTTCTGGCTGATCACAAAGGAGCAGAAGCCAAGAGGAGGGCTAGCACCTGCTCCTGTAGGGAAGCAGCTCCTTTCCTGAATAAAGACCAGAGTACAGACCAGGAAATCAGTGACCACACCTCTCCCAGGATCGTACTGTCTTGGAAACACTGAAAACAGCAGCACAAAAAAACCTGAAATGTGGGACAGTATTTCCCCACTCCCAGGTAAATAAAGCCCAACTTTAACATAAAGTTCAAAATCAAGAAGTAGGCTGGAAAAATGAATAAACAACTACAACAAAAGAATTTGACCCTAAGAAGCTACAATAATGGCAGGGAACACTAAGACAAACTCAGAAGATGGTGACAATGGGGAAACAGCTACAAACAAAGCCTCAAAGAAAAAATTTTAGTTGAGCCCAAGTCCAACAAGAATTCCTGAAAGAGATAAGAGTGGTAGAGGGAAAATCAGGGAAAGAAATGAGAGTGATGCAAGAAAACTATGAAAAGAGAATTAATAGCTTGGTAAAAGAGGCACAAAAATACTGAAGACAATAAGCAAATTGGAGTATTTAATATGGCTTTTGATAGCTTGCTCTTATTATTTTGAGAATTGTCTAGTCATGTCCTTTTATCACTTACTTATTAGAAAATGACTGTTGTTCTTATGTTTCAATCATTTCTCTATATTTCTTAGATAGCAGACCTTTATCAGAGAAATTTGCAATAAAAATGTTTTCCCAGTTACCTATTTCCCTTTCAGCAAATTGCATTGATTTTATTTGTACAAAAGCTTTTAAATTATATGTAATCAAAATTGCCTATTTTATCTTCTCTATTCCATGGTAAGGAAACGTTCTCCTCATTCTAAAAGATATTTTCAGCAGGACCTGCCTTATGTCAGTCCTCTAGTATTTTAGATTTTTTTTTGGAACAAAGTAAGACACTCAAAGATCATTTAATAATTAACAAAAAGATTTGCTTTGCCATAGCAGAAGGATAATCTACAAGGATAAAAATTCAGGACACCTTGGGTTGATTCAGCTGAGTAAAATTTCCTTGCCTGAGTTATCCATCTATCATGATCTACCAACCAGCCAAGCATCCTAGTACCTCTAGAGTTTCCTGTGGCTGGTTTGTGCTCAGAGGACAAGGAAGTAATGTGAACAGTCTGAGCCTTTAATCGCTTGAATCAATCAAGTCACAAGCACAACCTCAAAAGCTTTTAAAGAAAACTAGCCTAATTTACAATTGGGCAGCAGTTTGAATATTGCTCATGCCACAAAATGTATCTTCTTCTATTCTCTTCTAAGTTGTTCATGATATGATTTTTTATATCTAAGTCATATATCCATTTGGAACTTCTTGTGGTGTATGGTATGCTACGATCTAAACTTAATTTCTGCCACATGGCTCTCCAGTTTTCCCAGCAGTTCAAAAAAATTCATTTTTATTCTGAATTTAACAAATACCAAATACAACAGACATCTTCCTCTCTCCTCTCCCCCCCATAAAAACTTTTTTTAAATTTAAATTTTCTTTGTTTTATATTTAGGATAAGTAGCAAGGCCTGGTTAATCAAATCATTAGACTAATCAAAGCAAGACACTTAGGCAAAACAACAGGATTCAAAAAGCAGTTGGTATTTTGGTACTTCTTCTCTAGTTACAAAATAGTATCACATTCAAGGTTTTTTTTATAATGGAGTATGAGGCACTCTTCACAGTTTGCAATACTTTGAAAACCATACAATTAGGAAATAGTTAAATTAGAGATGGTTGATAGATTCTTGTAAAGTACTTGAGAGTGTCAGCAACTTCTCCAAAATATCCATTTTAACATAAAAAAGGACATAAATTCATGTAAATTAGAACAAATTCAACAAATATCTTTCAAGAAAAAAATCAGATATTGGCTCAATTTGCCACTTTTTCCCTCAAACATGACTATGAAATAAAGTTACAAATAGTAATGCCTGCATTTTAAAACAATTAACTGACTGAATTAACCCTTTAAAATATATAATATAAAAAAAGAAAAATTCTAGAGAAAATATTAATAATGCAGATCAAGCTTTAAAATTTTTAAAAAATATGCAGTATTATTAAACTCCAATGTGCATTATTCCAAATCATGTCACAACTGAAAGATTCTTTTGAATTGAAATTTTTCCAAAAAGTACAAGAGTACAAATAAAGTATCTGGTTTATAGAACTTGCCTACTTCAGTATGAACCTTCATTAGTATTAGTCTTTCAGAAATCCATTAATGCAAAAGAATTTTCAGGATCGAAAGATGGAACTATGATCCATGATGTCAAATTGAATCCATATGCGTACTGAGCTTCATTTCATTTGCAAGAATTTGAACAAGCCACTACATGGATGGAAGGTGTTCAGATTCCAACTTTGACCAGAATTTAACATTATCTCAAAAGTACCTATTGATGTACCACTGATTCTCAGTTGTGTTTACTTAGGAAGAAATGCATTACTCATGGATATATCTTATTTCCTTCACTCCACTGCCAGATGCTTAGAGTTTGCATGTCCAAGAAAACAAAAAAGATCCTTGCCAACAGTATAAAGCCTATTAATACTAGTTTCGAAGGCCAACAAAAGAGATGCTATATATATTGTATTTATGTATTGGTTGAGAGAGAGATAATTCTCTCATACAATCAGAATGTCTAGTACCACTGGTTAATACATGTAGTACTCCTCAAACACTCATCTATAACCTCAGGAAACACAGATATGGAGCTTAAGCAATGACCTCATCATGTGCTGCACCTTGGTGTGTATCTTGCATGACTACTGCCATGAATGGGAGCCATAGGGAGCCTCATTGGGCTCATGGCTCAGGGGCAAGTCTTGCAGCCTCTGCAAGTCAAGCCTGGCATAGTGGGCATTTCCATATACATGGAATAGAAACTGCAGATTGTAATGGAACTTCAAGTCTGCATTACCTGTATCTGGCTTTTCTTTTTGAATATATAAGTTCAGCCTATAGTTTTCAAAGTTGTCCTACTTGTCTGTTTCTTTCTGACCGTTCTTCTGTTCTCTGCATTAAAAAAAATTCTTCCATTACCTATCAACCTTCCCCTCCTCACCCCCTATGGGGGGGAAAGTCTTTTGAACAATCATGGATAGTCAAATAAAACAATTGTCTATATTGACTGTGTTCAAAAATATATGACTTGGTCTTCATCTTGAGGTCATCACCTCCCTATCAAGAAGGGGGTAGTTTGTTTCATCATCAATTCTATGGAATAAGAGTTTGTCATTACATTGATCAAAGTTCTCAAGTTGCTCAAAGTTGTGGGTTTTTTTTTTTAATATTGTCATTGTATAAATTATTCTGGTTCTGCTCCTTCACTCTGTATTGGGTCATAGTGGGTTTTTTCCCAGGTTTCTCTGAAACCATCCCTTTGGTCATTTTTACAGCCCCCAAATTTTTAATTATATTTAGATTTCATAATTTAGTCATTGGAAAAGAGCTTGGTGTTGGGAAAGATTGAAGATGAAAGGAATAGAAAATAGCAGAGGATGAGATGGAGAGTGTCATGGAAACAATTAACACAAACCTGGACATACTCTGGAAGACAGTGGAAGACCAAAGGGGCTGCTGTGTTGTGGTCCAAGGGGTCACAAAGAATTGGACATGACCAAATGACTGAACAACAAAAAAAATCCCCATAATTTGTTTAGCTATTTCCCAACAAACAGTCACCTCCTCAGCTTCTAGCTGTTTGCTACTACAGAAAGATATGATGTAAATGATGCTGTACCTATGGTTTTCTTTATTTCTTTTTTTTTTTTAATCTCCTAAGGGTATAGACATAGTAGTCATGGCTTTGGGGCATCGTTCCAAATTGCTTTTCAGAATGCCTGGAACAATTCATAGCTTCACCATCAGTATGTTATTGTACTTGTTTTCCCACAATTCCTCCAGTATTCGTCATTTTCATTTTTTACTAACTTTGAGAGTTACTTTAAAGTCAGTCAATCAGCACACATCTAAATTGTTACTATCTACCAGGCACTGTGCTAAGCAACAAGGATACAAAAACAGTTACTGCCATACAGATGTTCACATTCCAACTGGGGAGACAACATGACAAGAATACCATGGGGGACCGCCTTTGAAAAATCATGGAGCTTGGAGAGGAGGACAAGACAGAAGGCCAGTATGTCTCAATAATAATTATGTGGAGGGGAGTAAAAGGTAGGAAAGCTCCCTTCCAGGTTGGGAAGGGCTTTAAAAGCCAAAGAATTTTCTAGGTTTCACTGCTATATAGCAACACTGCAAAATGTCTGCTTTGAAAAGGTAGACTTTTACTATTATGGAAAGCACTGTCCTTTCAAGTGCCTATCTTAGTGTCTTGCGTAAGAGTCTCAAAGTACCTATGAAACAGTATCCAATGGCCTCTCAAATATCACAGAAGAAGTCTCAAGCAGCTCCTGTAGCACAATTTGAGCAGTAAAAATGCTTCGCAATTCCCAAAATCAATCTAGCTCACTCTCCTCCTTTTCAATTTTGTGACTAGCTCCCTGTCCATCTGTAACAGATACATTATACATATTTTTTGGAACATAAGGTGTTCATTCAGATACATATTGAAATTTGGGCAACCGATATTCTTCCTCCATCTGATCTCTCCTGTGTTGGTGGGCGGGCTAAGTTCCTTTGAGTGATCTCTTTTCAGGGTCTGCAGTGGGTTTGGACTTGATGCTATCATCACAACGTCATTCACAAAAAAAGAACATCTTGAGGACTTTGCCCTTCACAAGGAATCTCTTCTTGACCTGACCTTTGCTTTGCGTCTCCCCCAAAACAGTGTTGAATACTTTTGATGAGCATACGTCTCCCCGTTTTATGTTTTATATTTACTATCAGGCGTACATTGAATAGTGTTATTTCTGTTGTTATATTTCTAAGAAATCCTGGATGATTATGAGATATGAATATATGATATGTAATCATATGAATATGTTGTAAAAGAGCATCTAAATAGCTATTTTCTGCTACCAAGAAGAATTAAAACAAACAGGAGAAAGCATAAGTAAAACTAAACAAAAGCAAATGTAACAAAAGAGAATAATCTGCTTCACTCTGTGTTCTGATGACATAGTTATTTTTCTGGCTATGGATGGCATTTTGCATTGAGACCTTTGGAAATGTTTTAGGTGTTTGCCTTGCTGTGGAGGACTAAGTCTATCACAAATAGTCCTCACACACTGTGGCTGTTACTGTGTATAATGTTCCCCTGGTTCTATTAAGTCTATCCAGGTATTTCTGAAGTCTTCCTGTTTGTCATTTCTTATAGCACACTAGTATTCCATTACACTCATGTACCACAACTTGCTCAGTCATTCCCCAATTGATGGACATTCTCTCTATTTCCAGTTCTTGGCCACCACAAAAATAGCTACTCTAAATATTTTTGTACATGTGTCAAATGCTTTTTCTTAAGTAACAAAGTAAAAGCACTTAATAAGTAAATTCATTTAGGGAGTGTTATCCTTTTTATTATATTGGCATGATACAACCATAAACAATAAACATTTCTCAAATTACTTAAAACTGTCTTTATTTCTATAAAGAGTCTTTTATAAAATTTACACACACACACCTGCAAGTGTGTGCACACTTCTTATGTCTTTTGATAGGTAAAGCCCCAAATATTTTATATATTCTGCAATTATTTTGAGTAGAATCACTTTTTCTATCTCTTCTGTTGGGTTTTGTTGTTAATATGCAGAAAGACTCATAACATGAGTAGATTTATGCTATATCCAGCTACATTGCTAAAATTATTAAAATTAATTTTAGTGAACCCTTTAGGCCTTCTGTGTGAGTCATCATATCACATACACACATGTGTATATATGTATACATGTATCTGTGTGTGTGCGTATATGTGTGTAGATATGTATGTCTATATTTATATCTTAGTTTGTGCTGTATGTGTGTGTGTGCTAATTTCCTCATGTTTCTTTTCTAGTCTTCTTGCTACAGCTAGTATTTCTAGTACTATACTGAATAGCATGAACGATAACAAACAAATTTGCTTTTTTTATTTTTATAACGAGAGGTAGTATGGTATAATAGACAGATTGCTGGCTTTGAAATGAGATTCAAACTACCTCTGTTAATTCCTAGTTACATTACCCTGGACCAGTCATTTAATCACCCTGACAGCCTCAGGGTCTCATCTGTAAAATGAGGATAATATAACACCTATCTCACAAACTCATGAGGACTAAATAAGATAATACCTATACAGCACTTTGCAAACCCTAAAGCTCTATGTGGATGTTAGATTTTATTGTAATTGTAATTATTACCTCTGATCTTACTAGAGAGATCTCTGGGGGTTTTCCATTCCATATAATGTTGGCTTTTGGTTTTAGATAAATATCATTTATGATATTATGAAAAAGTCCATTTAGTCCAATGCTTAATATTTTTTTTGGAAGTGGATGTTTTATTTTGTCAAAAGCTTTTTCTCCATTTGTTGATGTAATCATATGAGTTGGGAGAAGAGGATTTCTACTATTGAACTAACCCTGCATTCCTAGTATAAATCAATTCGCCTAAATCCTTCTTTAAAATATATTTCTGCATTTTTTATTTTATTCAATATTTTTACATTGACATTCATTAGGAATTCTGGTTTATACTTTTCTTTCTCAGATCTTAAGAAAAAACTCAGTTCTTGAGTTCTTAAGTATCTCTTCATAGTTTAAGTATCTGGATTATAGCTGCATCACAGAAGGAGAATAGTAGGATTCTATTTTTTTCTTTCTTTTTTGGGGGGGCAATCAGAGGTAAGTGACTTGCCTAGGGTTGCCCAGCTAGTAAATGTCTGAGGCCAGATTTGAACTCAGGTTCTCCTGACTCCAGGGCACGTGCTCTATCCATTGTACCATCTAGATGCCCTCTTTCCTATTTCTTCAAACTGTTTATATAATATTAGAATTATTTTTTTCTTTGAATGTGTTGCACTCCATCTGTACTCACTCCCAGCTTGTACATGCACTCACAGTTGGGTCCTATGCGTAATCCTGTGAGTGATGATTTCTAATTCTGTAGCTCACAAACCCTCATTGGTGTGCTTCCCATACAAGGGAAGGTGGCCTAGCCCTACCAGATCTCAAATTGTATTATAAAGCAGCAATCATCAAAACCACTTGGTACTGTCTAAGAAACAGAAGGGTAGAAGTGGAGTAGTTTGCGTACTCAAGACACAGTAGTCAATGAATATAGTCATCTATTGTTTGATAAGCCCAAGGACCCCAGCTTCTGGGATAAGAACTCACTGTTTGACAAAAATTGCTGGGAAAACTGGATAACAGTATGTGGTGGAAACTGGGCATAGACCAATGCCTGACACTGTACACAAGAATAAAGTCCAAATGGATAAATGATCTAGGTATAAAGATTGATACTATAAACAAATTAGGAGAGCAAGTGATAGTGTGTTTGTCAGATTTATGGAGAATGGAGAAATTCTTGACCAAACGAGATAAAGAACATTATGAAGAGTAAAATGGATCATTTTGATTACATTAAATTGAAAAGTTTTTGCACAAGCAAACCCAATGCAACCAAGATTAGGAGGAAAGGAGAAAACTGGAAAAGAATTTTTGCAACTAGTGTCTGTGATAAAGGCCTCATTTCTAAAATATGTAGAGAACTGAGTCAAATGTACAAGAATACAAGTCATTCCCCAATTGATAAATGGTCAAAGGATATAAACAGGCAATTTTCATTTTCATTTTAAATAAATTTATTTAACTTTTTACATTCATTTTCACAAGATTTTGGGTTCCAAAATTTTCTCCCCATTTATCCCCTCCCCCCTCCCCAATACACTGGACATTCTAATTACCCATATCACCAATCTGCCCTCTCCTCTATCATCCCTCCCTTCCCTTGTCCCCATCTTCTCTTTTGT
>JAQQSK010016140.1:0-10545 GCA_028658325.1 Potorous gilbertii | reverse complement strand
CAAATGGGGAGAAAATTTTGGAACCCAAAATCTTGTGAAAATGAATGTAAAAAGTT
Source organism: Potorous gilbertii (assembly GCA_028658325.1). Taxonomy (NCBI): domain Eukaryota; kingdom Metazoa; phylum Chordata; class Mammalia; order Diprotodontia; family Potoroidae; genus Potorous; species Potorous gilbertii. Next base: position 10,489 of record JAQQSK010016140.1, on the reverse strand, counting down.
AAATAAATTTATTTTAAAAAAAAAATTACAAAGCACTTAACATGTCATATCACTTAGTTCCTAAAAACCCTGTTGCTATATTTTTCCATTATCTTCATTTTGCAGAGGAGGAAGGAAACCGCCTCAGGGAGGTTAAATGACCTTCTCAGGGTCTTGCAGCAGAGTCCGTGTCTGAGACAGGAGTTTAAATGGTCCACAAGACTCCAAATTCAATATTATCCACCTAGCTTTCACAAACCCTCTCTGCCACTGTTAGATAAGTTCTAAGAGATTTTAAAGGGTTAAATATGACCTTGGTTCTCTAGGCATTCAAAGAATCTATTGACTGAAATCTGAGCTGGGCACTTGTACAATAAAGTGCACCGATTTAAACTAATGAAAATTTACTTTCTTCCTCTTTTCTGTCCTGAATAACCTTTCTCTAACTATCTATATTCTTTTCCTGGAAGATAGAATTGTTTCCCTTTAAAGATCTATTAGAACTCTTGAGCGTGTCCTTTGCGCTATCTAAAAATCCACTGATTTGAAAGTGGAACCTCTTTGGATAGCATCTTTATTTATTTCTTCATTTATTTGGTAATATGATTCATCAGAGAAGCTTCAGTGAAAGAAATCATGAATTACAGCTAAACAGTTTAGAGTTACATTTTTTCCTCCTCTAATCTTCTAGATTTAAAGTGGAGAGAGGGAAGGGGATCCACTGAGCATGTTAGAGAATAAAGAGCATAAATAAATCCACTAGAGTTCAAGTAAAATGTATTTTAGGAAGGTTAATTTTTTCTGATGTTATAGTTCATGAAAATGGACATAAATAAGCCTGGATGAAACTCTTCTATTGTAGGTCCCTATCCAACATTCTAACTTTGAAACCTTCCCCTTGGGAACTGTAATACATAAAACTGAAACTTCCCCTTCATGTAAGTAGTTGGCTCTGTTACCCATGGAGTACCTCAATCTGCCACAGTGCAGTACACTATACTTGTTGGCAGGAAAACCTGAGTTCAAATTCTGCCTCAGACATTTACAAAGTATTTGAGTGATTCTGGGCAAGTCACTCAACCTCTCTCATTCTCAGTTTCTTTCATTGTACAATGGAGGTAATAAGAATCTTCTTCATAAAGTTGATATGAAAATCAAATGAGGTAATATACATAAAAAGTCTTGCAAAACTTAAAGAAATCTGTTAGCTATGATTGTAATTATTAAGCATAAGCCAATAGAGAAACCATAGGGTTTGTGGAGAGTGCCAGCCCCTAGACATATCCATGCCTTGCTAGATGCCACTGAAAATGACAATTTACAATTCCAAAAAACTCACAGTGGGAAATGCTGTTCATATCCAGAGAAAGAACTATAAAATCTGAATGTAAATCAAAGTATATTATTTCCACTTTTTTGGTTTTTGTCAGGTTTTTTTTCCCATGGTTTTTCCCTTTTGTTCGCTTCTTTCACAACATTACTAATGTGTATATAAGGGGCAGCTAAGTAGTGCAGTGGATAGAGCACCAGTGCAGGAGTCAGGAGGACCTGAGTTCAAATCTCAGCTCAGACACTTGACACTCACTGGCTGTATGACCTTGAGCAAGTCACTTAACCCCAGTTGCCTCATCCTGGGTCACCTTTAGTCATCCTGAGGAATATCAGGTCACTGGATTCAGATGGTTCCAGAGGAGAAGTGAGGCTGGTGACCTGCACAGCCCTTCCTGACTCAAAATAAAGTCAAGTGCAAGGCATATCATCGTTTCTCTGATGGCATGGTCTTCTTTAGCAGCGAAGGATGAACACAACCCTGTGAGTAGACTCAGTTCCTCCTCTCCTGTCTGTCTCCCCCTCCCCTTCCTTCTCCTCTCCAAAGGAAGGTGAATTTGGATGGCCAAAAGATGCCCAGTTGACTTGGTTTTACGGGCTAGTCTCCTTTCCCTTCCCTTCCCTTTCCTGAACCTTGAGCCTACTGTACTCTGAAGCTCAGACAATACACATTATCACTGTAGGGGATACCACCATTCTCAACCCTTCCTCCTTACCCCTGCTGGGGCCTTGCCACAAGCAAACACAGTCCTAGCTGTCTGGCTGCCTATGTCCTCTGCCTCCCTCCACTCTTACTACTCTCACTGACTTCTTCCCAACTCTGCTCCACCCATTCTCCCAGCTTCTCCTACCACATATGACTTAGACTTTCATGTGATTTAAGCAGGTCACATGGGCCTATTAATGGGTGAGAAAGGTCTTTAAATTAAGCAAAAATACATAACAATACATTTGACCTCAGGATCTTTCTTACCTGGTATACAAGTCAGTGGAGCAACTGGCATCAACAGAACTTTACCACAATATTACAGGAATCACAAGAAATAAACACATGAAACAATATCTTAGGGTGACACGAGCACAAGCACCCCATCATTCCCCCTATGAACAAATGGAACCTAAAATCTTGGGGTAAGGGGCAAAGGTCTCTTCTTCTATTTAGCTATTTCCTGCTGAAATTGGACTTGGAGCTGTCCCTATTCCAAGAAGTTCCATTCAAGTGGTCAGTTCTTTAGCTGGCATCTGGAACTCAGTTGACACCAGGCCCAGGGATGACACATCACATTTGTGGACGTAGAGTGACATATGGCTTAAGTGATCAGGCATCTGCTTGTGGAGGGTACTAAGCCTGTAGGAAACAGATCCAGCAACCAAATTTAACAAACAGAAAGCTAAAAAGAAACAAGGAGACAACAACCAGAAGCAGGGTAAATATAGAGTCAGCCATGCTTCTGGAGTCCATGAACTCACTATCATCACTCATTCACAGTAGAATATACAAGTTAAGGATGTAATTTGGTAATCATCTTCTCCTGAATAAACAACAGGTACAATATTACCTTTCCCATGTGCTACAATTTCCACAGCCTTTGGAACACCATCTGATTTCCGTTTCACTCATACTTTAGCTCTCAATTTTATTCTATTAGTAGAACCCAACCCTTCAGTTCCTCGGCTAGTTATTTCTGAAAGAGGGTCAGTTTTCACAATGGGTGTTGTTTCACAAGGAATAATAATCACTTGAACTATTATTTTTACAAAACTGTATGGGTTCTTCACCTAAATTTTGGAATGTCACAATAATTTCTCCCTGATAATTAGATTCTATCATTCCAGCCAATACATGTATTCTTTGAGTTGCTAATCCTGATTCAGATATCTGTCCAAAATTATTTTTAGGGATTTTTATACAGGAGAGATTTTTCTTATTTTTTTTCTGTTCAACCAAAAGTTCTCTAAACAATGTAAATCATATCCTGCTGAAGCAGATGTCCCTGGATATGGTGCTGGGGCATCTGGCCTCATAGTCCAATACTCAATATTTGGGATCTTATGTATTTATTGTTTTCTAATTTGTATATTTGGGATCATCATTCTGGCTAGAGATGTACTTCCTTCCAATGGACTATTATTCAAATTACATAAAGCAGAAAGCAAATTATCTTTCCAATGTTGTTAAGAATTATTAGAATTTAACTTCTGTCACTGTTCTTTCAATAATCCATTCATTCTTTCAATTAACCCAGATACTTGTGGGTAATATAGAATGATATATCCATTCTATATTGCTTAATACACAATATCCCATTTCATTACCTTTGAAATATGACCCATTGTCACTTTGAATCTGCATTGGGGTCAGTCTTAATACAGTCTTACGGCATCTAGAGTTTTGCAGCTATTTTTCTGTGTCACATTCTTACAGGGACAAGCAATTAGTAAACCTGAATAGGTGTCAACACAAGGACATATAAATTTGCATCCTTTATTTTGGGGTAGGGATCCAATATAATCTATTTCCCAGTTTGGGCTGGTACTTTGCCCCTCGCTATCTCTCCAGTTCCTACCCAAGAAACAGTTTGTTTTGTTTCCAATTGACATATATAACATTCATCTGCTACTTGTTTTAGCAATGAATGAGAGATACAATTACCTTGGTCTTGTGCCCACTGGTGTGTGACCTGGGCCCCCAAATGACTGGCCATTTGATGGACCTATTTTGCTAGTACCAGATCATCAGTTGGTGTTAGAGTAAGGACAATATGTTGAACAGCAATTTTTACTAGTCGATTGGTATGTGCATTCACATTCTAGCATAGTGAGGGCCACATTGGAGAATCTACATGAAAAACTGACAAAGTAGTAACCAAAGACATGCCCCATATATCTTCCCATTCTTTGCCCTGGACTTGTTTGCCATGAATTTCCCAATTTTTATTTTTCCACATGGACATTCATGTAGCTAATGTTTTGGTTTTTTTTTTTAGAAGGCAGAAGAAAAACATTTATTCCAACACCAGAAAGTCAAATCCATCATGATAACCAAGAAGTCAATACACATTATCACTGCAGGGGATATCACCATTCCCAAGTCTTCCTCCTTTCCCTGCTGGGGGCCTTCCCACAAGGAAACATTCACAATCCTAGTGTTTGCCTGCCTGTGTCCTCTCTCTCCCTCCATTCTAACTGCTCTCAATGACTTCCTTCCAGCTCTGCTCCACCCTTCCTGTTCTACCCATTCAGCAAACTCCTCCTACCACATATGACTTAGGCTTCCATGTGATTTAAGCAGATCACATAGGCCTATTAATGGGTGGGAAAGATCTTCAAATTAAGCAAGAATACATTAACAATACACACAACAAAAGTCTAATTTACAAGCTAAAATACAACAATACACACAACAAAAGTCTAGTGTATAGTATACACTAGAAATAGCCATCATACTAATGACTTGACCAACATCATTTTCCAATAACCAGACCCCACCCTAATATCGAGTCACCCCTGTACCCACTAGGATAAAAGATAAATTGCTCTTTTTAACATCCAAAACCCTTTGTAAGCTGATTCTGCCTACCTCTTCAGCCATCATTCCATTTCATGTACTGTGTAGTCCAATCAAACTAGTCTACTTGTTGTTCAGCATATGTGACATTCCATCTCCCATTTCTTTGTCTTTGCACAGATTGTCCCCTATTCCTGGAAGGTCCTACCTCCTTACCTCCATCTCTTAAAATCCCTAGTTTCATTCAAAGTTCAACTCTGGTTCTACCTCATGTTCCTATTCACCTCCCCAGCTGCTTGTTTTCACTCCCTACAAATTACTTTGTACTTATTGTATTATGTTTTTGCTTACACATATACATGTTGTTTTACCAATACAGTGTAAGGTTGTTCAGAGTATGGCCTCTTTGCTTTCTTGTCTTTGCATTCACAAGTCCTGATACAGAGTAAGTATTTAATAATTGTTTATTGGTTGATTTCTTTTCTATTTTAGAGACAGATGGAATTAAGTGATTTGCCTAGGGTCACACAGCTAGGAAGTATCTAAAGTTGGATTTGAACTAAGGTCCTCCTGACTCAAAGGCAGGTGCTTTATCCACTACGCCACCTAGCTACCCTCTTATTGATTGATTTTTGAATGATTAAAAATTTTTTAAAAACCACTATAACATCATTATATTTGTAAGACTGCTTTCATGGAGCTATTGTCCCTATAATGTTTTCCCTATGTTATGTGTTTTTAAACCAATTAATGAAAATATGCAAGATATGTCAATAGAAATAATAGTATTGTTTCAACTACATCTAAGCACCATTTATCACTTTTTCTACAAGAAAATATACTATTAAATCCAACTCTAGCCCTCCTAAGAGCTCAAGCATGGGGAACAAGGCAGATATTCATGGATACCAAACTTGTTTACCCATTTTGGCATAACAAAAGGTACCTCTCCATATTTATGTAAGTGATGGTAATGATATACATCCCCCAACTACTTGTTCATGTGTATAACTGTTTCATAGACTGGGTGACTGTAAGTCAGGGACTCTGTCTGGCACAATGGATAGAGAAGATCTGAGTTCAAATCCAACCTTAGCCACTTACTAGCTTTGTGACCTTGGGCAAGTCACTTAGCCTGTCTGAGTTTCTCTAACTGTAAAATGAGACTAATAAGAGCACCCACCTCACTGGGTGGTTGTAAAGAACAAATGAGATAATAGTTGTAAAGGACTTAGCACATAGTAAGTGCTTAAGAAATGTTTGATCCTTACCTTCCTCTGTCCCCATAGTTAAGCCACATAGGGGTATGAATGGGATGCAAGAATGACGCAAATATAAATAAAGCCATCCAGAGTAGTTCTGCGTGCTCTAAACCTAAATCTGAGAATTTCTCGATGGTGACTTCTAGTATCTTAAAGATGGTCTAAAAAGATACTTTCTTGAAACGCAGACACCAGGTATGGCAGCAACAGTCATTAATCACATCTGATTCTATATGTCCTGTAAAACTGGAAAACATCCAGGATGCAATCTACCTTAATTTCTTATTCCCCATCAAGTCATTCAGCTGTTGTGTTTCTTACTCCATAGGGATTGTGTAAGCCAGGCACAGACTTTATTCAAGGGCAAAATTATTGTACCAAATGTAACTTGCTTGTTCAAGGAGGCATAGACTTGAGATTCCTTAGTTAGATTGGGAAGAATTCATTTTAATATACACTACAATGAAGAAACTGCTTTCAACAATAACATTTTAATATCAAGCTTCTCTCTTCCATGCAAATTCCAAAGGCTGGACGGGTTGGAGAAAATCAGAAGGACTTTGCTCCATTTCCCTCCACCAACAGACTACAATCAGGTTTCTCTCTGCCCTATCTACACAGATATTTAATAAGCATCTACCACATTTCAGGTAGAGGAATTTTATTAAATGGTATTTAGGGTCTTCTCTGCCACTTTATTGCTGAGTCATTCAGTCACATCCAACTTTCTTGTGACCCCATTTGGGGTTTTCTTAGCAAAGATACCGGAGTGATTTGCCATTTCCTTCTTCAGCTCATTTTATAGCTGAGGAAGTGAGGCAGACAGGGTTAAGTGACTTACCCAAGGTCATGCAGCTAGTAAGTGTCTGAGGTTAGTTTTGAACTCAGGTCCTCCTGACTCCAAACCCAGCACTTTATCCATTGAGATACCCAGCTGCCCTTTTTCCACGAATAAGATTCTATTATTTTATGTGTCACAGATCCATCTAGAGAGCTCTAATATTAGCAACTTCCATTAACTCCCTTTGCTCCTTCTACTCCACTATTTCCAAGAAAGAGTGATTTGTCACTTTTCTAGGCTATTAAAGTGAGAAATCATGAGGAGCAGTGTGGTGTAATGGATAGAACACTGAATTTGAAATCTGAAAGACCTGAATTCAAATCCAGCTTCATATTCCTACTGTGCTAATATGTTAAACTCATTCAAGTATTCTGAGTCTCAGTTTCCTCTTCTGTATAATGTGAATTTTACTCCCACCTATCATACAAAGATGTTGTAAAAATCAAAAGAGACAATATATTGTAAAATCCTTCGTAAACTTTTAAATCCTATATAAATGCAAGGAAGAGTCTTAACCTAGAGATACTATATTCCCTCTGAGAAAGCACAAAACTAAACAAAGGGATGAAATGTTACTCTAAAACTACCAAAAAGGATCAAATCTTTTTTTAACCACGTTTTCTTAGTTGTTATGATATTCATGTATTTAGGTGGAATTTTAAATTCAGGAAGCTAAATAAATATTTAAAATTTTTAAAAATACAATACAGCTTTTGCTACCTTGCTTTGACTTCCATTTTCTTGCCATCTCCATTGTAAGGATGATAAGTAAGGACTGGAAGAACATTTGAATTAAAGCAGTTTCTTATTTGCCAAAGCTATTTTTGAAGGACATGTTTCTAGTCAGCTCTATATTTACATAGAAAATTCAATAAAATCATACTTGCAAACTAGCCTAGGTATTCTGGCATTTGAGATGTAAGATAATAGAATTAAAGTGACAATATAGGAACATCTGTGATTTAAAATAAGTGAGACAGGGCTAGAGTGGACTAATATTTAAATTGTTGACAACAAGACTATAAAAATAACCAAAACAAAAAATGGAGAAAAATAATTTTTCAAATAAATTTTTAACAGATTATTTAAAGTTGTCTTTTTCAAACAGAATTATTAACTTCTGGTTAAGACAGTGTCATGAAAGGTTCTAAGTAGATGCAGCTCCATGACAGAAAACCTATTAACAATGAATAAAAGCTCCAAACAGAATGTTTGTTAAAATCAATGAAAAATACCTCTGAGATCTTCTGTCCCATAAAAGATAACACAAGGAGATAGAACCTAAGGGTAACTCCTGAAGTTGAAGTTTCTGATGGGAGAGTGCAAGGAAGTCAGGACAACACTAATGTGTTCATGGCCTGGAACCCCCAAGGAGATCAGCTTCAAATCAGAACCAGCTCTGCAGGGACCAAGGTCTGGGGCTAAAGCTTGAATCATAGACCTCCAACTAGGTTACTAAACAGGGAAACTAGCAGTGTGGGCATAATTAGGAGCCGAGGGATGGTCCAGGAGACCAGACTGAAGTCAAATGATCTAATCCAGGTTTCCTTTCAGGGATCAAGACCTGAAACCACAAACATTGAGTAGGATTTCCGACTAAGTAAGTTGACATGGTCAACACTACTGATTGGAAAGACCACAGAAGACAGAGGGGCATTCTAGACTAATACAGGGTCAGGACTTGGTACCAATGCTTAATCTAATTCTTGACCTCAAGCCAGAACTGAGATTTGAGTCCAGGGCAATGAAAGAAGTTTTCCCACTCAGAGTCCACAAAGAAGCAAACAGCTTATAGCTGAGGCATGATTAAGCCCTGGTATTATAGCTAAGAGCTTCACCAGGAAGGGCTGGTGGTCCTAGTACCTCATACAATAATGCAAGAGAAGCAGAGTCTGACTCTGGGATAAAGTCCTAATTCAAGAATTGGAGTTCTACATATAATCAACATTCTCATAGTAAACACTATAGGCTACAGAAATCCCCAGATAAATGCTAGAGGAAGAAAATTACTGAAATAACTACACAAATTCCAAAAAAGTATGGATCATCTGCAAGGTCTCTAAGAATTTATATGAGAAATGAAGAAAGAGCTGAAACAGTAAATTTTTTAAATGAAATTAGAGCACTTGAAATAAGCATAAAGTTTGGAGAAAAAAGTGAACAACTATACCCAAATAGTTGATACCCTGAGAAACAGAATGAAGAAAACAGAGCTCAACACTTAAATAAGACAACAAGAAAAACTAGAACAAAGTAAAAATTAAAAATTAAAATATGGAAAGGATTCTCCCCTTACATGTAATACATATCCACACCATGTAACATAAGTACAACATAGATTTGATGGTAGAATAACTTTAAGAGTAGCAATGAAAAGAGGGAGAGGATAGGTGGAGCCAAGATAGTGGAGCAGAAAGATATACAAACGGATGCTGCCCCCACACAGCCTATAAAATACATGTAGAGAGGGACTCTCAACAAATTTTGGAGCAGCAGAAGTGGAGAACAACAGAGTGGAGGAGATTTCCAGCCCAGGGTGACCTGAAAGACCCACAGGAAACTACAGTTGCACTGGACGTGGAGTGGAGCTCAGAGCGCAGAGCCCAGTCCAGCCTTGGCCGTGCCCACAGGGCTCATGAACAGCCCTCTGGGGTGGAATATCCAGTCATGGAATCCCCAGTCCCAGCAGCAGAGGGTCTGCAGATCCCTCAACTCACAGGCACCAAAGGTCAGTGATAGGGTTTTTTCAGCTGGCCAGGATGGGAGAAGGGCCTTCACATCATGCAGGTGGCAGGAGTTCTCAGGGCAGCCCCTATAGCAGCCTGAGACCATAGCTGGATCATAAAAACCCCTGGGGACACTGAAGAGCTGAGTCTTATCTCTGCCCTGTGTAGATGCCCTGAGGCAACTGGTCTTTGAATGGAAGCCCTGCCCCTGCAGCTTGACTGAATCCCACCTCCCCAACCCCCAGTGCTAGCTTGGCAGAACTGGAGGTTAGATGCCTGTGGAGAGGAAATACTGCTAAGATTCAGGGCACAAAAATCCTTCTCTGTGCCCAGACCAGTACACACTTGATTCTGCCACCTTGGAGGAACTGCTATCTTACAGGTCCCCAGAGTATACCCTACTCTTGACAAAGGACCCAAAAGTCAAGTAACTGGTTAGGAAAATGCCCAAAAAAGAGAAAAAAATAAGACTATAGAAGGTTACTTTCTTGGTGAACAGATATCTCCTCCCATCCTTTTGGATGAGGAAGAACAATGCTTACCATCAGGGAAAGACATAAAACTCAAGGCTTCTGTATACCAAACATCCAAAATAAATATTCAATGGTCTCAGGCCATGGAAGAACTCAAAAAGGATTTTGAAAATCAAGTCAGACAGGTGGAGGAAAAACTGGGAAAAGAAATGAGAGAGATGCAAGAAAAGCATGAAAAACGGGTCAATACCTTGCTTAAGGAGATTCAAAAAAATGCTGAAGAAAATAACACCTTGAAAAATAGGCTAACTCAATTGGCAAAAGAGGTTCAAAAATCCAATGAGGAGAAGAATGCTGCCTTAAGCAGAATT
>JAQQSK010016139.1:0-10545 GCA_028658325.1 Potorous gilbertii | reverse complement strand
CAGAAGCAAGAAAAAATAAATGACAGAGTGAAACAGATATCTAGCTAAGACAACTTGAAGGCAGACAGGAAGGGTCTGTTGCATCAGGCTCAGAGAGGAGTGCAGTCCAGCACATGGACTTCATAGACTAGAATGTAGTAGGCTTCAGGGCACTGGAAACTGCTGTTGTTTCCAGATTTCTCAACCAAGAAACACCAAAGACAGCTTCAAAGGTCAATGAGAAAGCTCTCTCATTATGGTGAGACTGTAACATGGTCTGGCCCCAGCCCCAGACTCAGCCCCGACATGGAGGCAGTCACAGCTGTAGTAGTGGCAACTCTGGAGCCCTTCACCTACAGACAATGGGGAGATCTGGGTCTCAGTCCTGAGGTTGTCCTGGGGTGAGGAAGAGTGCTAATGTGGCAGAACCAGAGGAAGACGGCAAGCTCAAGGCACCTATATCCAAAGCCTCCAAAAAATATTCAATGGTCTCAGGCCAAGAAAGAGCTCAGAAATGATTTTGAAAATCAAGTAAGAGAAGTAGAGGAAAAATTGGGAAAAAAAATGAGAGCAATGCAAGAAAATCATGAAAAAAGAGTCAACAACTTGCTAAAGGATACCCAAAATTGCTGAAGAAAACAACACCATTGAAAATATACTAACCCGAATGGCAAAAAAGGTCCATAAAACCAATGAGAAGAATACCTTAAAAAGAAGAACTGGCTAAATGGAAAAGGAGGTTCAAAGGGTCACTGAAGAAAATAGTTCCTTCAAAATTAGAATGGAACAGATTGAAACTAATGACTTTAAAAGAAATCAAGAAATCATAGAAGAAAACCAAAAGAATGAAAAAAATAGCAGAGAATGTGAAATACCTCATTGGAAAAATAGATTCAGTAGAGATATTTTTAAAATTATTATTCTACTTTAAAACCATGATCAAAAAAGAGCCTAGATATCATCTTTCATGAAATGATCAAGGAAAACTTCCCTGATATTCTAGAACCAGAGGGTAAAGAATTCATTGATTACCTCCTGAAAGAGATCCCAAAAGGCTAACTCCTAGGAATCTTGTAGCCAAATTCCAGACTTCCCAAGTCATGGAGAATATATTGCAAGCAACTGGAAATAAACAATTCAAAAATGGTGGAAACGCAATCTGTATAACACAGAATTTACCAGTTTCTACACTGAGTGATCGGAAGATTTGGAATATCATATCTCATTGAAGTTCATTTTTCTCCCTTAAGTATTATACTCAGTTTTGCTGAATATGTAATTCTTGGTTTTAATCCTGTCTCCTTTTACCTCTGCAATATCATATTCCAAACCTCCTGTTCCCTCAGTGTAGAAGCTGGTAAATTCTGTTTTCCTGGTTGTTTTTCTGTAGTATATGCATTGTTTCTTTCTGACTGCTTGCAACATTTTCCCCTTGACCTGGTAACTCTGGAATTCGGCCACAAGATTCCTAGGAGTTTTGCTTTAGGGGTGTGTTTCAAGAGGTGATCAGTGGATTCTTTCCATTTCTATTTTCCCATCTGGTTCTATAATATAGGGGAAGATTTCCCAGATAATTTGTTGAAAGATGATGTCTAGGCCCTTTTTCTAATGGTGGCTTTCAGGTAGATCAATAATCTTTAAACTATCTCTCCTGGATTAATTTTCTAGGTCAATTGTTTTTCCAGTGATATACTTCATATTCTCTTCCATTTTTGCCTTCTTCTGGTTTTGTTTTATAATTTCTTGGTTTCTCATAAAGTCATTAGTTTCCACTTGTTCTATTTGAATTTCTAAGTAAGTACTTTTTAAGTGAGTTTTCGAAACTCCTTTTACATTTTTCCCATTCTACTTTTTAAGGCATTCTTCTGCTAGTTGTTTTTTTGGACCTCTTCTGTCATTTGGGTTAGTCTAATTTTAAAGGTGCTATTTTCTTCAGCATTTTTTTATTTCCTTTAACAAGCTGTTGAGTCGTATTGTTTTTCATTATTTTCTTGCATGACTTTTATTTCTCTTCCCAATTTTTCCTCTATGTCTCTTACTTGATTTTAAAAATCCTTTTCCAGCTCTTCCGTGTCCTGAGACAAATTCATATTTTTCTTAGATGCTTTGGATGCAGGAGCTTTGTCTACCTTGTCTTTTTTTGACTATATGTTTTGATCTTCCTCATCACCAATGATGTAAGGAAATAACTCCTCAACGAGTAAAAGTAAGAATCTATAGTCTTTTTCTTTTTCCCCTTTTGTTCATTTTTTCAGTCAGTTGCTAGATTTTGAGCTTTGTTAAGTTGAGGGCTCCAGAATCAACCTCAGCTTCAACAGGGGCTGCAGCTGGCCTGAGTCTAAAACTAGGACTGCTCTATGTTCCTCTTTTGGACAAGTGAGAGACCCCTCATACTGACCTTTCAATCTGTCTTTAGTGTTTTTGGGTTGAAAAGTCTGGAATGCAGAGTAGACACCTACAATTCATTCCCCTAAGTCCTGCTCCTGCTCTGTTCACACTACTGCAACCCACGCCAAACTGCACTCCGCTTCCAGTCTGCCGTGGTCGACCCTTCCTCTCAACATTCCAGACTGTCTTGGACTGGTAATTTGCTTCAGTTAGTCATTTTATGGCTTCTGATGCTCTATGATTTGTTTAGTCGTTTCTTATAGTTTTTTTGAGAGGTTAGTGGGGAGAACCTTTTTTGGCCCTGATTTTACTCCACCGCCTTGATTATGCCCCCCTTCCAAGATCTCTAATAGAAAAGACCAGAGCTGAATAGGAAATTTAACTTTCAGATACAAGAATCAAGAGGAACATGAAAACGTAAACAGGAAAGACATGCTGTATAGGACTCATTAAAGTTGTACTCTTTGAATTCCTGCATGGAAAGATGATATTTGCAACTCATGAAACTTTTCTGTATTATGATAGTAAAAAGGAATGCATATATATATATATATATATATATATATATACACATGTGTCTCTCTGTATATGATACAGGTGTATAAATACGTATATACGTAGACATGTATGTGCATATATGTATATTAAATGTATGCGCTTGTGTGTATCTATATGTTCACGTGGGCATGTGTGTGCATACATGCATGTATGTGTATATGCACATGTATGCATGCATACATGCATGCATAGGCAGAAGACACAAGAATAGGTGAATATGAAGGTAGAATACCTAAAAAAAAATGAAATTTATTGTTGAGACGCTTGCAGTGGGAGAAAGAGAAATGGAGAGGTAGAATGTGTCAAATCATCTCACATAAAAGAGGCAAGAACGAGCTTGTATAATGGAAGGAAAGAGGGGGGATATGAGAGGGAATATGTGAGCCTTACTCCTATGGGCTTTGACGTAAGGAGGGAATACATACACATTCAATTAAATGTGGAAATCTATCTTACCCTGCAATACTATGAGGAGAAGAGGATAGGAGAGGGTACATAAAGAAGGGACAGCAAATTGAGGGAAGGAATAATCAGAAGGAAATATTATTGAGGGAGGGCAGGTCAAGGGAGAGAATGGAATAAATGGAGGGCAAGACAGGACAGAAGGAAATGTGATTAGTCTTTCACAATATGATTGATATGGAAGTGTTTTTCATGGCTACATATATATGACCTATATTGAATTGCTTGTTTTCTCAATGAGGGTGGGTGAGGAGGGAAGAAGACAATGTGGAACTCAAAACTTTTAAAATGAATGTTACAAACTTATTTTTACATGCAACTTGGAAATAAGATGTACAGGCAACGGAGTATAGAAATCTACTTTGCCCTACAGGAAAAACGAGGGGTCTGTCTTTGTCCCTTATTTTTCTAAAAAGACCATGATATCAAAGAAATGATGACATGACTTGCATTTGTCTTTGTCTTGAGTGAGGGAGGGCTGTGCAAAGTCACCAACCTCACTTTCCCCTCCTGAGTCATCTGGATCCAGTGACCAGATATACGTCAGGATGACTGGAGAAGGCCCAGAATGCAGTGGGTGACCTTGGCCTATTCAGGTACTCACTTAGAGTGAGGTAACGCCAATTCTGTGAATAGACCTCTTTAAGAAGTAATCAGATTGTTAAGAGTAATCAGAGAATGCTACCTTTAACGCGTAAAAGAAAAAAAAAACAGCAGTAAAACAAGGAGAGGTGATAGAAAGGAAGATAAACTAGAGGAAGGGGTGGATGGGGTGCATGCTGTCCTGGGGTGGGGGTGAGAAGAGATGGGAAGAGAATTTGGAATTTACATTCTTATGGAAGTGAATGCTGAAAACTGATAAAGAAATAAATTATATATTTTTAAAAAATGAGATTTATTTCAGTGTAGGCAAACAAATGGTCAACTGGGGGCCAAAGGCCTTTCTAGAGTTTGAGCTACCTGACCTTGGCAGGAGCTGAGCCTGGGAGGCAGCAGAGCCTGAGATACTGAGAAGTTGTGGGTGAGCTGGAAGGAGAGTGGCTCTCACTGTTCGAACCCAGCTGAGCCGGCAGCACCCCAACCCCACCCCACTTCCACATATCTGCTAAGGCTCTAGTGCGAGTCTGACGTTGGGCTCCAGAGTTTTAAGGGTAGATTAATAAAATGTTTTTCTTGGAGCATGATGTGGAGTTCTTGCTTTTGGGGAAGTTCTTTGTTCCAGATCAAAGAGCTCTGAAGCCTAGCCTGGGCCAGCAACAGCGCCAACTTTGGGCTGGTAGGAGAGATGTAGTCATGGGTTGGAGGCAGCCAAGTTCACCAGAGGCTGGGGCTGGCACTGTCAGATCTGTGAGAAGCCAGGTGAGACAGTTGACCCTCAGGAACAGTCAAGGCACCACAGAAGTTGCTAAGATGCCTTGCCACCCTTACAGCCTGAGTCCCAAGGGTCTGTCCCACTTTACCTTCCCATGTCCCCGTGGCCCAGACATTTCATGTCGTATATTCTGAGAACCCTCCTGGCTCTGAAGTTCCATATTAAATGTTCTCTATTCCCTCCCAGCTCTAACTTTTCTTGTCCTACAATTCCTGGTTCCTCACAGATCTGGCAGTTCCTATGTTATATTTTGAGGCCTGTCCTCACTCTGACTTCTCATGTTTTGTGTTCTCTGGTCCCCACCAGCTCTGAGTTTGTGTGTCCTATGACCCATGTCACAGCTCTGAAAGTCAGTATTCTGATGCTCTTCTTGGCTCTGATTTTTCCCATTCTGCATTTTCTGGTTCCTCCCATCTCTGAGGATCCATGGCCTATAATACCTGCTTCCTCAGAGCTCTGACATCCCTCATCCTATGTTCCAAGACCACGTCTGGCTTTGATTTTGCACATTACATGTTCTCTGGATGCTCCCACTCTGACTTTTGTATCCTACGATCCTTGTTTCCTCATAGCTCTTACATTCCATGGTATATATTCTGAGGACCCTCCTGTTCTGATTTTCCATACCTCTGATCCCTCTTACCTCTGACTTTCCGTGCCCTATGATCCTGGATTCCTCACATGTCTGACAGACAGTCCATGTCTTACAATCTTTGATCCCTCCTCTTTCACTTTCTACATTCCATGTTCTCTCATCCCTCCCATCACTGACTTTTCGTATCTTATAATTCCTGGTTCCTCACAGCTCTGAATTTCTATGGCTTATATTCTGATACCTTTCTTGTTTCTGTCCTTTCACATTCTCTGGTCTTTCAGACCTCTGGGTTTGCACGTCTTATGATCCCTGGTTCAACACAATTTTGACATCCTACGTTTTGAGGCCACCCTGACTCTGATATCCCATGTTTTGTGTTTTGTAATTCTTCCTAGCTTTGACTTTGTGAGTCCTATGATCCCTGGTTTCTCAGAGTTCTGACATTTCACAGCCTTTGTTCTGAGTTACCTTCTGGCTCTGACTTTCCCCATTCTTTGTTCTCTGGTCTCTCCCATCTCTGACTATCCATGTCCTATTATTCCTGGTTTCACACAACTCTGACATCCTTTGTTCTGATGCCTTTCTTGACTCTAACTTTGCACGTTTTATGTTCTCTGAAATCGCAGCTCTCTGAGTTGCCATATATTATGATACTTGGTTCCTCATAGCTCTGACATTTCATGTCCTATCTTGTGAGATTCCTCCTGGTCTACAATTGTATATAGGTTCTACATATGCATTCCTATTAAATATATTTAAATTTTAGTTATGTTGCATAGAAGAATTAAAATGATTGGGAGAAATCATGAAATAAAGCAAAATTACATTAGTCATTCAAAATTATTCTTAGAACAATATTACTATTAGTCTATGCAGCAATTTCTTAATTCTGTTCATTTTACTCTTCGTAATTTTATGCAGGAATTTCTACTTTTTTCTAAAATCAACTAGCTAATCATTTCTTATAGTACAGTAGTAATCCATCATAACTACATACCACAACTTATTTAGCCATTCCCCAAGTGATGAGCATCCCCTACATTTCGAGTTCTTTGCTATCACACAGAGAGCAGGTATAAATATTTCAGAAAATAAAATTTCATTCTTTTTTCTCTAATCACCCTCACAGACAGACCTAAAAGTGGTGGTGATGTGTCAAAGGATACGAACAGTTTTACAACTCTTTGTGCATGATTCCAGATTACTTTAAAAAATGGTTGGATCTTTTTACATTTCCACCAACAGTGAAGTAGTTTGCAAATTTTCCACTTCTCCTCCAACATTTATAGTTTTCATATACAGACCTATTGGTGGGTGAAAGGATTTGCATTGGTTTATAGTCCTTTGCGGATCATTCCAAATTGTTCTCCAGAATGGTTGGATTAGTTCACCACTCTACCAAGAGTGCATTAGTTTGCCACTTCATCCTCGTCCCCTCCAGCATTTGTCACTTTCCTATTCTGTCACATTTGTCAATCTGATAAATGTGAGGTGGTACTTCAGAATTGATATTATTTACATTTCTCTAATAAGTAGTGTCACAGTATGTTTTTTCATGGGATTATTGATAGCTTTGATTCCTTATGAAAATTGCCTGTTCATAATCATTGTCCATTAAAAAAAATAAATCCAGCTAATTTGGTTCTTAATTTCAGAAATTTGCATCCTTCATCTGAGAAACTTCTGGTCAAATTTCCCTTTCAGCCCGTTTTCCTTCAAATTTTGGCTGCATTATATATTTTTCTTTTTATGCAAAACCTTTTCAATTTCGTGTAACTAAAACTGTGTATTTCACTTCCCAAGATTCTTTTTATCTCTTTTTTGGTCACAAAGTCTTCCGTTGTCCCTAGATGTTATAGGTACACTTTTCCTTGCTACTCTGAGTTGCTAAAAATATCACCATTTACGTCAAAATCATGTATCCATTCTGACCTTATGTTGATATATAAAGTGGCATGGCTATCTATGCTTTTTTTCTACCAAATTATTTTCCAGTTCTTCCAGCAATTTGTGCCAAAAGGTGAGTTCATACTGCTAAAGCTTGAATCTTTTGGTTTATCAAATACTACACTGCTGTCATCGATTCCTGCCATATATAGTTTACCTAATTTATTCCACTGATCTACACCTCTATATCAGCCAGTACAAGATTATTTTCATCATCAGTGTTTTGTATTATACTTTAAAATCTAGTGTTGCTTTGTTGCATTCCTTCACATTTTTATGTATTAATTCGCTTAGAATTATTTATTTTATGTAATCTCCAGATGAATTTGACAATTATTATTTTCTAGTTCTATAGAAAAAAGTGTTTGGTAGTATAATTGGCGTGGCACCAAATAAGTAAATTAACTTTGGTAAAATTGTAATTTTTATTGGCTCAGCAAACCAATCAGCACCTCATACGTCTTTTGTTGCATAGATTTGTCTTTATTTGCATGTAGAGTGCTTTGTCATTGTTTTCATATATTCCATGGCTTCATCTTGTCCGAGCCGCTCCCAAGCATTTTATATAGTTTTCAGTTTGTAAAACGGATTATCTCTTCCTGCTGAGTCATTTTTGCACTATATAGAAATGCTGATGATTTATGTGGGTTTATTTTCTATCCCAAACCTTTGCTAAAGTTGTTTTCTCCATTAGTTTTATTTTTTTAATTTGATTCTCGAGGATACACAGAGTGTTGCATATTTTTCTGTGCATGTACATGTATATACATGTACATATACACCTATCTGTTGCCTATTTGTGTCTTCCAATTTCTTTTCCTTGTTTTCTGTCAATGGCTAGGATATCTAGCACATTATTGAATAACTCTACCCATATTAGATGTACTTCTACTAGAGATACTTCTCTCCTGATCTTACAGACAAAAAAGGACAAAGATGAGAGTCAGTGTTGGAGGCTCTGTGATGATATAGGCACACAAATACATTGTTATTGAAGGTATGAGATGGCATAATCATTTTGAAAAGGAATTTGGAATCATTCAAGGAAAGAAAAAAATGAGACCCCATTACTGAACTTACACCTCAAGGAAGCCATTTAAAAGAAAAATGTTCCTATATCCTCCAAAATATTTGTCACAATACTTCTTGTGGCAGTTATTAATTGGAAACAAAGTAGACGCTCATCAACTGGGAAATAATTGCTAAACAAAGTATGGAACATGAAAATGTTATGCAACTACTATGTTTAGGAAATTATGGGTGTGCTGTGTACAGGCAAGTACGGAAAGCTCTTTGTGTTCTGATTCACAGCGAAGTAGGTTGAGCCAAGAAAGCATTATGTATACATGATAATTACAACAATTTAAATGAAAAGAATAGCACACCCAGCAATTAAAAATACATCGAAAAAAATGATAAAGACTTAGCTATGAAAAGAAAATATGAGAAGATACCATCACTTTCCCCCACTGAGGAAGTAAGAGGTCCACAGTTGTTACATATTGCATACATTTTCCTGAATATATGGAACTATTCTACTCACTTTTTCTTTCTTCCCTTAAACAGACAGAGAAAATTTGTTTTCAGGGATGACTCTCAAGAATGAGGAGAGGGAGAGATACATGGGATACGCTGGTGATGTAAGAAAATGAAAACATCGACAAAAAATTTTAAAAAGAGGTCAGTTGTAATAATGGAGTTGAAAAGGAGGAAACAAAGTGTTTTGGGGTTTGTGATGTCAGCATGTTAGGAGATATCCTGACTTTCAGGACTAAGTCCACTCAAGCAAGCAGTGCCTTGAGATTGACATAAGGTTTACTGGAGGGGATTTCCTGTTCCGGGAGCCGAGATGGCAGAGAGATCAATAATTGTCATCTCCCTCCCCTTGTTGACCTTGACGAGCCCAAGGAATATCTCCTCCGGAAAAACCCTGGGACAGTGGAAGCAGCAGAAGGGTAAACAAACTCTTAGCTCATAAGGCTAGAAAGATCGCTAAGGAGGGTTCTTCTTGCTGTGGCCCAAGGCGAAGAGGACAGGATCAAAGATGTCCCAGACAGCCACAACTCAACAAACCAGAAGAAGATACTGAGCCCCACGTGGAATTAGCTAGCAACTGCCTCCACCAGGATTCTAGGCGTGACTCAGCATCCCAGCGAAATCTGGAAGACAATAGGGCAGACTGTTGAGCTTTCCAATGCTCTGTCTCAGCAGAAGAGACCTTTGGTGTCCAGACTTAAAGAGCTAGCTCCAGTGCAACTGCAGGGAAAACCGAAAAAGACCTTTTCAACACCAGGCAGCTCAGCACGAGGTAAGCTGCAGTATTTTACTTTCTAGCTGAAAGAACCATAAGACACAATACACAAAGCCTCAAGTTTTAAGCACAAGAACTGTGGGACAGAGCTCCCTGTTTCACAGGCACAGAGATCCACTTTAAAAGTCAGGGAAACGTTTATTATCATGAGCAAGAAGCAAAGAGAAAAAGAAAAGACCGTATAACCTTTCGATGTAGAAAAGGAAGAAACCACAAAGAGGTCGGCATTGAGACTGTACTCCCATCTGAAACATCGGAAGAGAATACGAACTGGTCTGAAGCAAGAAGAGCCTTCTTGGAAGAGCACAGAAAGAATTTTAAAACCCAAATTAGAGATATAGAGGAAAAACTGACCAAAGATTTTAAACATATAAAAAAAGAATTCAATGAAGAGAATAGCTCCTTAAAAAGAAAAATTGGACAAATGGAAAAGGAAGTACAAAACCTAATTGGTGTAAATAACTCCGGAGAAGGAACAACTGGATAGATGGGAAAGGAGATGCAAAGGTTAACTGAAGAAAGCAATTTGATAAAAAATAGAATCAGGCAAGTAGAAGCCAATGAATTTATGAGATATCAAGAATCAGGCAAACAGAATCTAAAGAAGGAAAAGGTAGAAGAAAATGTAAAATATCTAATTGGAAAAACAGCTGACTTTGAAAATAATTCCAGGAAAGAAAATCTAAAGATTGTTGATCTATCAGAAAGCCATGATAAAATAAAGAGCCTAGAAAATATCATCCAAGAAATCATCAAGGAAATTGCTTAGAAGTCCCGGTCTCAGAGAACAAAATCGTCATGGAATGAATCCACTGTTCACCTCCTGAAGGGGATTCCAAACTAAAAACACCAAAGAATATTATTGTCAAATTCTAGAACTATCAAGTGATGGGAAAAATACTGCCAATAGCCAGAAAGAAATAAGTCAAATGT
>JAQQSK010016138.1:0-10546 GCA_028658325.1 Potorous gilbertii | reverse complement strand
CAATTGCTGCTTTATAATACAATTTGAGTTCTAGTAGCTCTAGGCCACCTTTCCTAGCAATTCCTTTTATTAGACCACTTGATATTCTGGACATTTTGTTCTTACAAATGAATTGTGACACTATTTTTTCCAGCGCTAAAAAAATAATTATTTGATAATTTAATTGGCATGGTACAATATAAGTAAATTAATTGAGGCAAAATTGTCAGTATTATTGTACTGTCTCTGCCTACCCACAAGCAATTGATGTTTTTCCACTTACTTAGACCTGACTTTATTTGTGGGAAATGCGTCTTGTAAATTTGTTCATATAGTCCCAAGGTTTGTTTTGGCAAGAAAACGCCCAAATATTTTATAGTGTCTGGCCTAGATTTAAAGGGGATTTATCGTTCTATCTCTTGCTGTTGGTCTTTGTTACTTTGTTTTTAATATACATAAATGAAAAAGATTTGTGCAGGTTTATTTTTTTAACTTTTAGCTTTGCCAAAGTTCTTTGTTACTTCAATTAGATTTTTACTTGAATCTCTGGGATTCTCTAAGTATATCATCTGCAAAGAGTCATAACTTAGTTTTTTCTTTGCCTGGTATAATTGCTTCAATTTCTTTATCTTTTCTAATTGGTACAGCTTACATTTCTAGTATCATATTGAATAATAATGGTACGAATGGAAAATCTTATCTACCCATGATCTTATTGGAAATGCATCCAACTTATCTCTATTGAATATAACGCTTGCTGAAAGTTTTAGGTAGATACTACTTATTACTTCACGAAAACTTCCCTTTATGCTGTTCAGTGTTTTTAATAAGAATTGGTGCTGTGTTTTGTCATAAGGTTTTTCTGCATCTATTGAGATAATCATGTGTCTTCTGTTAGTTTTGTTGTTGATGGGATCGATAATGCTAATAGTTTGCCTAATATTGAACTAGCCCTGCATTCCTAGTATGATGTGTATTTTTCTGATCAATAATAATTTAAAGCATTTTTATATGACTGTAGATAGCTTTGATTTCTTCATCTGAAAACTACCTGTTCATATCCTTTGATCATTTATTAATTGGCAATGACTATGTATTTGAGAAAAGAAGTCTTTATCAGAGACAATGCTTGCAAAAATACCTCTCCAGGGACCACAACCCAGCGTAGAGCAGAACCCAGCATAGAGTGCAGCCCTGCATGGACCGTGCAGTGCAGAAAGGACAGGACAATTTACAGGCTCCAGGAAGCCACCTGCAGCAGCAGTTTCCAAATTGTTCAACCCACAAACACTGCAGACAGTTTCATTGTTCAGTGGGAGGGCTCCTCCACCGAGGAGAGGGACAAATGATCTTGACTGCCTGCCGCAGCCTTTGCAGGGGCAGTTTCCATTCTGGAGTCTTCAACCTAAAGAACCTGGGGAAATTGAGCAATTGATCTGAATCTCAGCCCTGAGTGGTAGCCCTGGGAGAACTCTGCTTAAAACCCCTGGTGAAAATATGCTGCTGATGAGAATCGGAGCCCTGAGCTCAGCCAAGGGATTAGGAAGGGTGATGCTGTGTGGTGGAGTTGGAGGATGTTGTGGTAAGTGAATTCTAACTGAAGATTTTAGGCAGAAAAGTTTTTGGTTGCTCCCAGACCAATGTGCTGGCCTGAGGAGGACTAAACTCCTCTCCCTTCATTGTGCCACCTAGGAGAAACTGAGAATTTACAGATCCCCACAGTATACTCTCCTCTTGACAATGACTCAAAAGTCAAGTAACTGCCTGGGAAAATGCCCAAAAAAATGGAGAAAAAATAGGAGTATAGGAAGCTACTTTATTGGTGAAAAGGTATTTTCTTCTATCCATTTGGGTGAGGAGGAAAAATACATACCTTCAGAGGAAGTCAAGGCTTCTACATCCAAAATTTCCAAAATAAATATGCAATGGTCTCAGGCCAAGGAAGAGCTCAAAAAAAAATTTGAAAATCAATTAAGTGTGGTGGAGATAAAGTTGGGAAGGGAAATGAGAGAGCCATGCAAGATGAAAAGAGAGTATACAGCTTGCTAAAGTAGATCCAAGAAATGCTGAAGAAAACAACACCTTTACAAATAGCCTAACTCAATGGGCAAAAAGGTCTAAAATTGCAATTGGGAGAATGCTTCAAAAGGGAGAATTAGCCCAATGGAAAAGGAGGTACAAAAATTCATTGAAGAAAACAGTACATTAAAAATGAAAATGGACATGACAGAAGCTAATGACTTTATGAGAAACCAAGAAATTACAAAATAAAATTAAAAGTATGAAAAAACAGAAGATAATGTGAAATATCTCATTGGAAAAGAAAACAACTGACCTGGAAAATAGATCCAGGAGAGATAATTTAAAAATCATAGTACTACCTGAAAGTCATGATCAAAACAAGAACCTAGATATCACCCTTCATAGAATTATCAGGAAAATCTGCCCTGATATTCTAGAACCAAAAGACAAAATAAATATTGAAACAATCCACTGATCACCTTCTGAAAGAGATCTGAAAAGAAATTCTCCTAGGAATATTGTAGCCAAATTCCAGAGTTCCCATTTCGATGAGAAAATATGTCAAGCAGCTAGAAAGAAACAATGCAGGTATTATGGAAATGCAATCAGGAAAACACAGAATGTCACAGCTTTTATATTAAAGGATCACAGGGTTTAGAATATGATATTTCAAAAGTGGAAGGAACTACAATTGAAACCAAGAATGACCCATCCAGCAAAACTGAGTATAATACTTCAGGGGAAAAAATGGTCATTCAGTGATATAGAGGACTTTCAAGCATTCTTGATGAAAAGACCAGAACTATCTAAAGGTGAACTTTATACTTTCCTGAAGGGAAAGACACTATTTGTAACTCGAGACTTTTCTCAGTATTTGGGTAGGTGGAAGGATTACACATACACACACACACAGATATATGCTTGTATGTATAGAAAGAGAGCACAGGGTGAGTTAAGGAAGAAATTATGACATCTAAAAATAAAATTAAGGGGTTACAGAAGAACATATTAGAAGGTTAAAGGGAGAAATAGAATGGGGCAAAGTGTGACATAAAAAGTCAACAGGGGAGGAGCCAAGATGGTGGAGTAGAAAGACACACTTATGCTAGCTCCAAAACCATAGCCTATAAAATATCTGTAAAGAAGAACTCCTAACGAATTCTGGAGTGGTGGAAGCCACAGAACAACAGAGTGGAGGAGATTTGTGTTCCAGAAAGACCTGAAAAACCCTCACCAAAGGTCAGTCATGCATGGGACCAGAGTGGAACCCAGCCCTATCTTGACTGCGCAGCCCGCCCTGGGAGGAGCAGATCTGAGTGGGCTTCAGGGATGGAATCTCCAGTGGCCTCGGGGGTACCTCCACCCACAGACGTACAGGTCAGTTTTTGTTATAGTAATGGTCGTTTTGTTTTGCTTTTATTGTGGCAAGAGTGGAAAGGAGAAAAGAGTTAGTTTCATTGATTGAAACACAATGGAGGAAAAGCAAAAGAAACATTTCTGTTTCTTAGTCTCTTCATCAGTATGACAAGTTTTAATTTTTTTCCCCTAAGTCTATTCTGGATCCAAATTCCATGATCTGAATTTTTGTACAACTATACCAAGTGCACCCCAAGAAATTCAATCTTTTATGGGGCTTTTTCCTGTCCAAGTGAAAAATCACTGTTTTGTTCGTTAATATTATTTCTTCAGAAGTACTTTGAAATTGTGACATAGAGGTACAATTCCAGTCTTAGAGTCAAGAAGGTGGGCTAAAATCCTCCTTCTGAAACATGTTGACTCATATATATTGACAAGTCATTTGATACCACTGTGACTTAGGCAAATTTCCAAGACAATCAGTCACAGAAAATATATATCATAAGGAATATCTCCTATTGATTAAATCATAGTTCTGTACATTACATAAAGGAACTTTCTATTATCTTTCCCCTTTCAACAAATTCTTAGAATTTTGGTGGAAAGTGTTTCTTTTCAACCTTCCACAAGAAAAAATGTATTTCAATATATTTTACACTTTTTAAAACCAGTTCATCATCATTTTTGTCAGTTGAAGGCCACCTCCAAAGAAGCCACGTAAAAGAATCTCCAGTCCTCTTAGAAGAACTCATAGACTGCATCCTCATACCTCCATGGCAAAGGCATCAACCTCTCTCTGCCAGCAAGGCCACCACCAAAATCCCTTAGGTCACCAACACCCTAGAATTCAAACTGTGTGAGAAAAAGTCATGGCTCTGTTACTCCAGGGAAAACCTCAGGTAAAACATCAAAACATAAAGATACAGAGAAATGGAACTCACCTTCACCAGCACCAAAGCTTTGGAAAATGGAGTAATCTGAATTGGAAGACAAAATTGGTTAAATGGCAGCAGCTGATTCCAGGCAACAGAGGCGGAAGTACTAGAAACAAAACCAGCATGTTTCTGACTCTGTCTCCTCCTCCTCAGAAGCAGAGCTATTGAAGAGAGTAAATGTGAAAAATGGAGAAGCCTTGACGACATTTTTCCTCCAGCAATACAACCTCTTCTCCTCGGAAATGTGAGGAGTCCTCTCCTCAGATGCAGATGGGAAAGAAGTGGCAATCACCGATGATTAAAAGTAGTTGGATAAGCCCTTCAGAACCACTCACCAGACGATAGCAAAGGAAGCCTCCCATATAATCACCACCCCACGTTGACGCCCTCATCTTCTCCAAGAAGACACTTGTCTCCATTCTAGAGGAGATATTCTCTTTCCCCACCTCCTAAGAGAAGAACTGCTTCACTCCCACCACATCCCAAGCAAAGAGCATCTCTTTTGTCTTCCACAAAGTGATGGGTCTCCCATTCACCACCTCCAAAGTCAAGAAGTTCCCCTGCTACAGAGACATTCCCCTTATCATCTAAGCATAGGAAACGCCCCTCAAAAGTATTTACCGTAAAACCTGGTCTCCTCAAATTACATTCACCTTCACCATGCCCTCAACTTCCTCAGACCTCTGTAAGTAGTCCTCCTCATCAAAGAAAAGCTTGATCTTCACCCTAAAGATGGTAGTCCCCATCACCAACAATAGTCCATTCAGGAGAGTCTCCAGAGCCCAAGGACCCACAAAAGAATAAAAAAGCTGCCAGGCCAAGTCCCCAGTCTGTAAGAAGGGTCTCATCCTCCAAATATACCTCAAGATCCCTTGAGCCAGCAGCTTAGAAACACCAAACCCCTCTATCCCCACCTAGTCTCCATCCCCATCCACAAACTCGTAAATTTGTCTCCAGCAGCACCTATCAACATTGCTAAAAGTCCCATCACCTGCCAGGAATTCAGACCAGGAGGGTTATTGGAAAAGCAAAAGAGGAAAAGAAACACAAAAAGGAGAAGAGAAGAAGCATACACAAACAAATACACACACACACAACAAGTAGAAGGCAGCGGGTACTGCTGCTGTGGGATCCACTAGCATGTCACCACAGGAAGAGTCTGAGGCAGAGCCAGATCTCAAAAAGGAGACAAAGAGTGAAGCTGAAGACAACCTGGATGGCCTAGAGAAACACGTTAAGGAAAAGTGCTGAGGTCAATGAGAAAGGCACCACTGTTCCCACAGTCCTAGATGGGACCATTTATTATAAAGTGTATTTGATTGAGTTTGTAATCAAATTTCATTTCACATTGTTAAAATATGCTTAAGCTTTAGGCTATAACATTTTTATAATTGCTAGGTCGAGGTTCACCATGTGAAAAGTAAAACACGGATTTACATTATAAAAGGTGTCCACCTTGTACTAGTGATATTCATGGACAGTCAACGTAACTTCATTTAGAACCTTTTATTTGTCTTCCCAAATTCCCTCCAATTTTATTGGTACAAATGGACTCCTATGTTTGATTAAATACTAGGGATTAGATAGAAAATAAAGACGTGTTTTCAATGAGGACAAAGACTAATGTTTGATTAATTCATTTAATTATTGGATGTTACAAGAAGGTTAGAAAACACAGCTAACTTAATTTTGGGTATAAGATTGAATCACTTATTTTAAGAGAAGGAAAAGCAAATAACAGAAGAGGTTCTTAGTGATGGTGAGGAAAATGATTAACAGTTCTGCAAAGAGCACAAACACCTTATCTGTGTTATCACAGGCCAAAAAAGAAAGAATATAACCTGAGTGAAATGTAAGCCAGGATAACAGACACATCTTTTAAATGAATAACACAAATAAATGAATGCCACTTGTACTCCATTCTTCACATCAGGACCAGCACAAACTTTTGAATTGGGGACCCTGCCATTTTATTCACAATCCAGTAGTTCTGCAACTCCTATCAAATAAGAATGCTATAAAAATATAAACTTGTTTCTTTCCCCTAGATTCAGAGAGAACAGAAAATTGGGTTTATAAGATACTCTTTGTGTTCTATAGCTTTCATGGCACTTTGGAGCCCCAGATAACAAACAGTTCGTGGCAGAAGATGAAAGTGAAAAAGTAGACATAAAGATCTGTAAAAACATTGCCCATTTTGCTATAGGTATCCATAGATCGGCTGATGACTTCAGCTGGGATTCCAGACAATAAAAGTGCAGCACTTAGTACTGTTGTCTTCACCTTTTCACTTTTGGGGAAGTACTTAGATAATTCCACGAATACAAGTAGCAAAGTAAAAAATGGAACAAATCTGGACAAATCTATGCACACAAAACCCCAAAGTCTAAAGGCAAGAAGAGCACATTCCATCAATTTGAAAATTTGGAAAGTAGAAACTTTTCCTCCTGCATTTCCATTCTCTTGACTAGGTTGCTCAATAATTGCTTCCTTAAGTTTATTGCTTCACCACATATGGAAAGATACTGGTCTAAGCCATGCTGGGAGGTTCTCTGGACAGTTTTAGTTCTCAGATCATCTCTTTTTGACGATGGAGTTCAAGGTTGCTATCACCACTACTTTCAGGTGGATTGATTAAAGAGTCCTTTTTATCTAACAGTTGGCTTCCTTTGATCTCTGCAATGCCATCTTGGTTGTTCACTCTTTCTGCGCTAGTCAAATCACCCAGCACCACTCACTTTTAAACTGATGGAAGAGGGAGGGAGTTCAGTTTGTCATTGTCACGTTGTTTTGATTCTTTGTTCTCTTCTTCTTCCATGAAACTCCAAATCTTGTGGAAGCCCAACACCCAGTTGATTAGCAGCTCTCTGTTCATTAGCAACTTTCTTCACCTCAATTCCACCTGGCACTAGGAAGTAGCTGGTAAGCTCTCTGAGGGCCTGTGTGGTCCGGCCAGTCATACTGGTGGGGATGGTCAATGACTCCATCCAGGGAATGAGGCTGCGCCACACAGAGCTTTGGCAGCAGGGCCCTGTTCCCCCTCACACAATGAGCCCACTCTCCTGAGAACCTATTTAAAACCTTTGGAAAGAGGTTTAAGACGGCTGACAGTTGTCAGGTTCCATTAAATCTTCTCCCAGCTGTACATAGTGATTACTTTTTTTAAGCACTTGTTCAATTCTTGGCCTCCATTTAGGTTATGAGACTTTGAATTTGCAGGTGATCAGAAGAGAGACTACTGTTAACCAGAAGTCAACCAAAGTATTTTTAACACTGCACTTTCCTCTGTTCCTGCTGTCTCTGCTGAAGTGAATAAAGAACAGAACTTTTAGGACAGATGAGAAAACAAATGCAAACTGTTAGCAAAGACACCATAGGTTTACACTAATGTAACTAGTTGATTTGGAACACTGGAATTCCATTTTTTCCTGCCTTGCCTCCCCCTGTCCCATTTGCTTTTAGGGACAGTTATGCCCCAGTCAAATAAAATTCTGTTTCTGAAATAATATCATTGCCCCATTCATAACTCTTGCTTTGTTAGGTTTATTTCAGTTGGTACACTGAACTTTCAGAGATCCTGCTTTTGAAAAGTGGAAGGATCTCAGTTCTGGATAGTGTAACATTTTCACTTTTTTTTCATTTTTGTCTTTTCTGTTTGTTTTTAAAATAAAGCCATATAAATATTTTGGATTAATTGGAATAAATTTCTAAATTAAATAAAAAGAAAATATATTATTTCATTAAATATACATTATCCCTCCTGTGTGTTTATACACCATTTTTCTGGGTGTAGTATATGGGTTATAATCCTGTCATAGTCCAAGCCCTCTATTATTTTCACCTATCAGCTGCTAAATCTTGTGTGATACAGACTCTGGCTCCATGGCACTTGAAATATTTCTGACTACTTGAAATATTTCTCCTTAATCTGGGAATTCTGAACTTTGTTATAATATAACTAGGCCTATTCATTAGGAGTTTCTTTTAGAAAACAGCCAGTTAGTTCCTTTAATCTCTGACTTGCTCTCTGTTGCTATTTGGTGAGTTTTCTGTAAAATTTCTTCAAATAAGTCTAAATTCATGACTGTTAGGAAGTTTAAAAATTATCAAATTAAGTCACATTGATCTGTTTTCCATGTCAGTTGGTTTTCTTGTGAGATAATTGATGTTTTCTTCTATATTTCAGTCTTTAAATTTTGGTTTATTGTGTCTTGATGTATCATGAAGCATCAAGTTTCTACTTGACCGATTCTCATTTTATTTTATTTTATTTTTTTAATATAAATTTATTTACTTAAATTTTACATTAATTTTCACAAAATTTTGGGTTCCAAATTTTCTCCCCATTTGTCCCCTCTCCCCACCCCAATACACCGAGCATTCTAATTTCCCCTATCATCATTTTGACCTCTCTTCTATCATCCCTCTCTTCTCTTGTCCCCATCGTCTCTTTTGTCCTGTAGGACCAGATAACTTTCTATTCCCCATTACCTGTATTTCTTATTTACTAGTAGCAAGAACAATAATCGACAGTTGTTCCTAAAACTTTGAGTTCCAACTTCTCCACTTCCCTCTCTCCCCACCCATTCCCTTTGGGAAGGAAGGCAATTCAATATATACCATATTTGTGTAGCTTTGCAAGTGACTTCAATAATAGTCCTGTTGTGTTAAGACTAACTATATTTCCCTCCATCCTATGCTGTTCCCCATTGTTTCGATTCTCTCTTTTGATCCTGTCCCTCCCCAAGAGTGTTGACTTCAAATTGCTCCCTCCTCCCACTGCCCTCCCTTCAATCATCCCCCAAGCCCTGCTTATCTCCTTCTTCCCCACTTTCCTGTATTGTAAGATAGGTTTCCATGCAAAATAAGTGTGCATTTTATTCCTCCCTTTAGTCGAATGTGATGAGAGTAAACTTCATGTTTTTTTTTCTCAGATCTCCTCTTTTTCCCTCCACTAAAAAGTCTCCTGCTTGCTTCTTCTACGAAACATAATTGACCCCATTTCATTTCATCCTCTCTCCTCCCACTACATTTCTTTCTCACCGTTTACTTTGATTTCTAAGATATGATCCTATCCTATTCAATTCACTCTGTGCTCTCTGTCTCTCTTTGTGTACAACCTGAGAACAAAGAAGAATAAAAAATTAACGACCATAGAGAAATATCTCGATGACAGGGCCGATTAAAAAAAAAATTCAGAAGAGCACAACATGGTCAATATGTTACCATTTCAGTCTTGAAAGGGGGATGTGAACTGCTCTGAAGCCTAAAGAATCTTCTTAGAAGAGGGATTATAAAAGTCACTTAAGAGAGGTGGAAGAAAATTTTAAAAATACAATTGAGAAAATGGAGGAAGGGGAAGTTACACTAAAGAAAACAACTGCTTAACATTAGAATTGAATAAAAGGAAAAAGAGTTCAAAAATAAAACTGAAGAAACAATTTCTTGAAAATTAGAAGGAGACAAATGAAGATAATGACTCTATGAGACATCAGTCAAAGAAAACAAAAAGAATAAAAAATAATGTAAAACACCTCGTTAGAAAAAAAAAAAGCTAGGCCGGAGCCAAGATGGCAGAGAAGAAAGACTCACATTTGCTAGCTCCGAACCCACAGCCCATGGATTTCCTCTAGAAAGAACCCCCAACAAATTCTGAAGAGTGGAAGCCACGCAGCGACACAATGAAAGAGATTTCCCTTGCAGAGAGCCCTGAAAAGCTGACCCCAGAGGTTCATCGAGCCCCGGACGTGAGCGGAGCCCTGTCCTGCGCTGCCCCGGCCACGCGGTACTGAAGGGAGCAAGCAGATCCACGCGGACGGCAGGGATCGGAATCTCCACAGCCGCGAGGGTCCTTCCACCCACGGACTCACATGTCAGTGAGAGAGACGGGCTGAGAGGAGAGCAGCATATCTCCGGGACTCGGACCCCCTCGGGAGGCAGCCTCTGTGGCAGAGGCAGAGGCAGCTCGGGCCAGAGGCTCCCAGAGCAGGCAGGAGGTCGACATCAGCTCCATTACAAAGATTTCTGCATAAATCCCCTGAGGGAACTGAGCCTGAGAGGCGGCCCTGCCCCAACCTGAGCGCCAGCAGCCAGGTCTGCCGCCAAAAGCCCTGAGGCTGGGGAGCAGCATTTGAATCTCAGACCCCAAGCATTAGCTGGGACGACCTAGGCCAGGGGTTGGAGAGGACTCTCAGAAGTCAAGTAACTGGCTAGGAAAATGCCCAGAAAAGGGAAAAAAACTAAGACCATAGAAG
>JAQQSK010016137.1:0-10546 GCA_028658325.1 Potorous gilbertii | reverse complement strand
CAAATGGGGAGAAAATTTTGGAACCCAAAATCTTGTGAAAATGAATGTAAAAAGTTAAATAAATTTATTTAAAAAAAAACAAACAAAAAGTAAAAATAAAAATATCACAGTATATGTACTTGGCAGGAGAAAAAAATAGGTATGAATCACATCAGATATACCAGTTTAAAATATGGTGTTTTTGTTGTTGGTTTTTGGTCATTCCAATCATGTCCAACTCTTCATGACCCCATTTGAAACTCTCTTGGCAAAGACACTGGAGAGACTTGTCATTTCTTCCTTCAGCTCATTTTACATTGAAGAAACTGAGGCAAACAAATTTAAAGTGCTTGACCAGTATCACACAGGTAGAAAGCCTCTGGATTTGAACTTAGGTCTTCCTGACTCCAGATCTGGCACTCTGTCTATTATGCCCCCTATCTACTTTATAGTTTAATATAAAATGAAATAAAAGCATAAACATTAGAATATTTATATGTTTTCAAAAATTTTTATAATGGATTTACTTTTTTTAAATTTAAATGTAATAAACTAGCTTTGCAATTTCTCAGTTTTGTTTGTTTGTTTTACATTTATGAGAAACATCATTACATAATTGGTAGAAAAACAGCCTCAGAATGAGAAAGACTCAGGCTCAAGCACTGCTTCTGTTATATACTAGCTGTGAGACACTGAGTAAGTGATAGTCTATCAATTCTCTAGATAATTCTGTACTCAAATAAATTGCAAAAAAACTTTTCCACCTATATTATTAGAAGGAATTTCCTCATCTGGGTGTTTGGTTTCTAATGTAATCGTAATTCTAGTCTTTACCCACTAATTTATTCTAAAGAGGACAATTTTAAAGGTCAACACCTCATTGAGATTATATTTCAATAAATCAGTGTTCTATGATTTCTCAATGTAGATGCTCCATTCATCGATACTTGTCTATGAATTTCTGTGGACAAAGTAATCATAAAATGATTGCTATCATTCTCGTAGTTGACATAGCCAAACTTTCTGAAACTAGTCCTTACATGATAGAAATATAGTCAATTGATCAACTTTTTTTTCTATTTTGGTTGAACTTGACTGAACTTAGGGACATAATCGTAGACTTCCAGAAATGAAGATTACCTCTGGAACATGTGGGCGTATGAGAGTAAGTCTTTATAGGGGACACGTGAAAATTTTCAAAAAAAAATATCATGACAAAAATTCTATTTACCCACTAAATTTTAATTGTTTCCCTTTTAAATTACCTATAGCCCTTTTCTAATATAAGCCTCAAGTTCAGTCTACTACCTCTTTTCTCAAGAAGCCAAGAGAATATTTGAGCAACTCTCCTCAGTGAATCAATTTGCTTTTAATCTATAATAAAAAATTACCAATAAATCCAAACATCAAAGTGATTAATAAAATAAGAACTCACATTTCGTGTAGATTTATTACCTATTTCTCTTTGCAACATACTGATTTCATTCTGGTTCTTGGCATACCGGACTGGGATTATTTTTAGTGTGGGTTAGATTGTCCTGAAATCACCATGCCTCAAAAATGCGTTCTTTTACATTGATATAGAGATAACTGAACAAAATAGGCAAGGAACGAGAACCTTGATTTTTCTGTTTAAATATTCACTTATTTCCCCAGAATTATATTTTCCCTATACATTGTGATAAGTTCTGGTTTTATTTATTTTCTTATTAGTTTTCCCTGCAAAGGAAGGGAACATATACAAAGGAGAACAGAATGTTTATAAAAAACAACACTGATAAGCTGCCATATTTTTAACCAGTATTACCCTAAGCCTAAGTTAAGAAATCTTCCATAAAGGGAAATTCATTTAAGTGACTGTTTGTGTAACTGATTAGCATAGGTAAATGTCAAAGAAAAATTGGCAAATAGAGTTTTTATAAGAGGCATACAGTATTCAGTGGACCTCATATTGAATTAAAGGAGCTGTGGTATACTAGAGTTGAACTGTCAGGAAGCAGGACTATACTTCCGTGATTTATAATTTTCATTATTAGAATGCTCTGCATGAAGAACCCACAAATTCATCTGACAGAACATTCTCAGTTGTATAATTGTCTATCTTGGACCAAACTTATTTGTGAAAATAAAGATTTCGGAAAGCAGACAAAATTTTTCAAAGACAACAATGAATCTATAGTTGCAACCTACACTCTCAACAAATTTAAAGGGTACACTTAGAGTGTGTTAAACAGATGTGCTTGGCTTCCTGTTTTTGTGGATGTTGAAGAACTCTTGTACATGCACTCACATAAACAGATACAGTTCAAAACTACTCTGTGTAGAATGAGTGATACTTTACTCTAAAACCTTATTTGAAACAGGAAATATTTTTGTCACACTAAAATGGTTTGTCATAATGATGTGTCTAAGTGCTGCAGCAAAAATTAAATGTCATTGATATAGCATCATCTAATTATTTCATGACATTTAACAATAATGGTCAGGGCTAGGACCAGGAAATAAAGATACAGCTTAGAGGGAAAAAGCTCAGAAAGTCTAAATCATCCTCACCTATTTAATTCATCTACAATCATTCTGGAGAGGCACTGTCAGTTACTAGATAGTCCTGAAATTTGAATGGGAAAGACGAGGGTTGTTTCTGTTCTGTCCAGAAATTCTGAGGGTCTTTCTCATCCAAACTGGTCCTTGTGGGAAGTCAAATTAAGTCATCTTTTGCTTAATTTCTTTATTTCTAATTGTTTTATTTGGTTTCAGTGTTCTACAATCACTTTCACATAACTTAGACTTTTCCCCCTCCATTCCCCACCTTCCCCCCTCACTTTCCTCCTCTCTCCCTGAGATGGTATAAAATTTTATACAGGTTCTACACATGCATTCCTGTTCAATTCATTTTCACCTTAGTCGCGTTGCATAGAAGAATTAAAATGAATGGGAGAAATCAGAAAGCAAACCAAAATATAATACAAAGGAAAGTGATCTGTTACATTCTGTGATCGAATTCCATATTTGTTTCCTTGACTGTGGAAGGCATTTTTCCTTAAGAGACTATTGAGAATATTTTAAGTCCTTGAATTGCAATGCAGTTCTAAGTCTACCAGAAAATAATTCTCTCACACTGTGATTGTTGCTGTCTTCAAAATTCTCCTGGCTCAGCTCCTTATGCGCAAGATCCATTCATATAACTTTTTCCAGGCCTCTCTGAAGGTTTCCTCTTCATCATGTCTTATAGCACAATTCCGTTACATTGATATGTCATTTTATTCAGCCATTCCTCACTTGATGGAATTCCTCTTGATTTCCAATTTTTGTCCACCACAAAGAGTGCTGCTATAAATATTTTTGTATATGTGGGGTCTTCTCCCATTTTTATGGTCTCTTGGGAATACCGTACTAGGAGTGGTATCAATGATCAAGGGTATGCACATTTTTGTAGCCCTTTGGGGATAGTTCCGAACTATTCTCCAGAATGATTGCATCAGCTCACCACTTCAGCCATAATAAATTAATGTTCCGACTCTCCCACAACTCCAACATTGATCATCATACTGTTTTGTCATATTACCCAATCTGATAGGTGTGATGTGGTATCTCAGAGTTGTTTTGATTTGCATCTCTCTAATCAATAGAAATTTAGACATACTTTCAATTTTCTTCTTGAGAAAACTGCTTCTTCATATCCTTTGACCATTTATCAATTAAGTAATGGCTTGTATTCTGCTATATTTGACTCAGTTCACTATATATTTTAGAAGTGAGACCTTTATCAAAGGAAATAGTTGCAAAAATTCTTTCCCACTTTTCTACTTCCTTGCTAATCTTGATTGCATTTGGTTTGCTTGTGCAAAAACTTTTCTAATTAATGTAATCAAAATTATCCATTTTGTACTTCAAAATGTCTTCTATCTATGGTTTAGTTAAAAATTTTTCCTTGCTCCATAAATCTGAAAAATGCAGTATTCCTTCTCCACTAATTTGTTTAGAGTATCAATGATTATATCTTGATCATAACACATTTGGACTTTATTTTTGTGTATGGTGTCAGACATTGGTATATGCCTACTTTTTGCCACACTGTTATCCAGTTGTCTGAGCAATTTTTGTCAAACAATGAATTCTTAACCCAGAAACTGGGGTCCTTGAGTTTACTACACAGTGAATTGCTGTATTTATTGACTACTGTGTCTTGAATACCTAACCCATTCCACTCCTCTACCCTTCTGTTTCTTAGCTAGTACCCAGTGGTTTTGATGACTGGTGCTTTGTAATATAATTTGAGATTTGGTTCAGCTATGTCACCTGCCCTATCACTTCTTTTCATTGATTCCCTTGATATTCAGGAACTTTTGTTTTTCCAGATGAATTTTTAAATTATTTTTCTAACTCTATAAAATAATTATCTGACAAGTTGATTGGTATAGCACTGAATAAGTAAGTTAATTCAGGTAGAATTGCCATTTCTATTATATTGGCTCACCCCACCCAGGAGTAATTGATGTTTTTCAACTTACTTAAATCTGACTTTAGTTGTGCGGAAAGCATTTTGTAATTGTGCTCATACGGTCCTTGGATTTATTTTAGCAGGTAGAATCTCAAATATTTTACAGTGTCTAATTAGCTTTAAAAGGGATTTCTCTTTCTGTCTCTTGCTGTTGGGTTTTGTTAATAATACGTAGAAATGCAGAAGATTTTGTGGATTTATTTTGTAACCTACAACTTATCCAAAGTTGTTTATTATTTCATGTAGTGTTTTACTTGATTCTATGGAATTGTCTTGAGTATATCATTGTTTCTTCTTTGCCTATTCTAATTTATTCAATTTCTTTTTCTTCCCTTTTTCCTATAGCTAACATTTCTAGTATATTGAATAATAGTGCTGACAGTGGACACCTTTGTTTCATCCCTGATCTCATTGGAAATGTATCTACTTTATCCTCATTGCATATAAAGCTTGCTGAAGGTTTTAGGTAGATACTGCCTTTAATTTTGTGGATAATTCCATTTATTCCTATGTTCTCCAGTGTTCCCTAAAAATATGTCGTATTTTTGGAAAAATTTCTTTTTCATCTATTGACATTATCATGCCTTTTTGTTAGTTTTATTGTTGATGCGATCAATAATGTTAATAGTTTTCCTAATATTGAACCAGCCCTACATTCCCGGTGTAAATCCTACTTGATCGTAATGCGTTATTCTACTTATAAGTTACTGTATTCTTTTCAATAATAACTTATTTAAAATTTTTGCAACTACTATGCTCATTAAAATAGTCTAAAATATTCTTTCTCTGTTTTGGCTCTTCCTGGTTACTTATCAAAACTATATTTGTATCTTACAAAGAATTTGAGAGGACTCATTCTTACTCAGTTGTCCCATGTAGTCTATATAGAACTAGAATTAAATGTTATTTATGTTTCATGGAATTCACTTGTGAATCCATGTGGCCCTGGAGATTTTTTCTTAGGTAGTACATTGATTGCTTTTTCAATTTCTTTTTTCTGAGATGGGTTTATTTAAATATTCACCTTCCTCTTCTATCAATCTGGGCAATTTATATCTTTTAAAATAATCAACCTCCTGATTTAGAGTGTCGAATTTATGCGCATGCAGAATGGCATAGTGATTTTTTTTTTTTATTTCCTCATTGGAAGTGACTTCACCTCTTTCTTTCTTGATATTGATAATGTATTTTTCTTCTTTCTTTCTTTTAATCAAATTGACCAAATGTTTATCAATTGTATTTTTTTTTCAAAATACCAGCTCAGCTTTATCTATTACCTCGATAGTTTTCTTCATTACAATTTTATTAATCGCTCCTTTGATTTTCAGTATTTCTAATTTGACATTTACTTAGGGATATTCAATTTGTTATTTTTCGAGCTTTTTTAGCTGCATGCACAGTTCATTGATCCTGTCCCTCCCCGAGTGTTGACTTCAAATTGCTCCCTCCTCCCATTGACCTCCCTTCCTTCATCCCCGCCCCCCGCTTATCTCCTTCTCCCCTACTTTCCTGTATTGTAAGATAAGTTTGCATAACAAAATGGGTGTGCATTTTATTCCTTCCTTTAGTCGAATGGGATGAGAGAAAACTTCATGGATTTTTTTCTCAGCTCTCCTCTTTTTCCCTCCACAAAATGGAGGAGACTAAAAAGTCTCCTGCTTCCCTCTTCTATGAGAGATAATTTACCTCATTCCATTTCACCCTCTCTCCTCGCATTACATTTCTCCCTCAATTTTTGCCTTGATTTCTTTTAAGATATGATTCGATCCTATCAATTCATCCTGTGCTCTCTGACTCTCTCTGTGCATGCATGTGTGTGTGTGCGTGCACACCTGTACATGTATGTCTTAACGTGTGTGTGTGTGTGTGTGTATAATACCACCAACTACCCGGATACTGAAGAATTTCAGGAGTTACAAATATTGTCTTTCCATCAAGGGATGTACAGAGTTCAACTTTGGTAAGTTCCTTATGACTTCTCTTTGCTGTTTCCCTTTTCATGTTTTTTCTCGTTCTTGTGTTTGAAAGTCAAATTTTCCTTTCAACTCAAGTCTCTTCATCAAGAATGCTTGAAAGTCGTCTATTTCATTGAAAGCCCATATTTTCCGCTGAAGTACTATACTCAGTTTTGATGGGTAGTTGATCCTTGGTTTTAGATCTAGTTCCTTTGACTTCTGGAATATCCTATTTCACGCCCTCTTCGATCCTTTAATGTAAAATCTGCTGGATCTTGTGTTATCCTGATTGTATTTCCACAATACTGGAATTGTTTCTTTCTAGCTGCTTGCAATATTTTCTCCTTGACCTGGGAACTCTGGAATTTGGACACAGTGTTCCTAGGAGTTTCTTTTTTTGGATCTCTTTCAGGCGGTGATTGGTGGATGCCTTGAATACTTATTTTGCCCTCTGTTTCTAGAATATCAGGGCAGTTTTCCTTGATAATTTCATGAAAGATGATGTCTAGGCTCTTTTTTTGATCATGGCTTTCAGGTAGTCTCATAATTTTTAAATTGTCTCTCCTGGATCTATTTTCCAGGTCAGTTGTTTTCCAATGAGCTATTTCACCTTATCTTCCATGTTTTCATTCTTTGGGTTTTGTTTTGCGATTTCTTGGTTTCTCAGAAAATCATTAGCCTCCATCTGTTTCATTCTAATTTTGAGAGAACCGTATTCTTCAGTGAGCTTTTGCACCTCTTTTTCTACTTGGTGAATTCTGCTTTTGAAACCAATCTTCTCTTCATTGGCTTTTTGAACCTCTTTTGTCAATTGATTGAGCCTATTTTTCAAGGTGTTATTTCCTTCAGCATTTTTTGGGTCTCCTTTATTAAGGTATTGACCAATTTTCATTCTTTTCTTGAATCCCTCTCATTTCTTTTTCCAGTTTTTCCTCCACCTAACTTGATTTTCAAAATCCTTTTTGAGCTCTTCTATGGCTTGAGCCCATTGGATATCTATTTCACATGATTGGGATATAGAAGCCTTGCCTCTTATGGCTTTACCTGATGGTAAGCAGTTTTCTTCTTCGTCAAAGAGCAAGGTTGGAATCATTTGGTCACCAAGAATGTAATCTTCTATGATCTTATTATTTTCCCTTTTCTGAGCATTTTCCAAGCCAGTTACTTGACGCCTGAGAGCCCTCTCCACCCTTGCCTAAGTCTGCCCAGCTAGTTCTTGGGGTCTGAGATTCAAATGCTGCTCCCCAGCCTCAGAGTTTTCAGCAGCTGGACAGCTGCTATTCAGGGTAAGATCAAATCAGGTTCTCAGGTGGGGGCAGGGCCGCCTACTAGGCTCAGTTCCCTCAGAGGTTTTATGCAGAGACCTTCTGTAATGGAGCTGCTGCTGAGTTCCGGCCTGCTCCTGGAGACTCTGGCCACCCTCTGCCTCTGCCACTGCCTCTGCTGCTCCCTCTGCTGCTGCCTCCCGAGGGGACCCGAGTTATGGAGACACTCAGGTCCCCTCTCAGGCCTTCCAGACATCTCTCTCACTGACCCGTGCATCTGTGGGTGGAGGGACATTCGCGGCCACTGGATATTCTGTCCCTGAAGCCTGTTCCGATCTACCCACTCCTCTCAGTGCTGCGTGGCCAGAGCAGGGCAGGGCCTCGCTCTAGTCGGGTGCACGATGGACTTTTGGGATCGGATTTTCAGGGCGCTCTGGAACGGAAATCTCCTTCACTGTCTTGCTGAATGGGTTCCACTGTTTCAGAATTTGTTGATAGTTCTTTTTAGAGGAAATTCATGGGCTGTGGGTTCGGAGCTAGCACATGTGAGTCTTTCTACTCCACCATCTTTTCTCCGTACCCTGCCTATAGATCTTAATAAAGCATAAACGTGTGCGAGATATTATTCAAAGGGCTCTGAGAAAAGGAAAGACACTCTCAAATATCAAATATCTTTAAATTAAAGGGAAAATGGAGGGGCCAAGATGGCGTAGTAGAAAGACACACTTATGTTAGTTCCAAAACCACAGCTGATAAAATATCTGTAAAGAAGAACCTCTAACAAAATCTGAACCGGTGGAAGCCAGAGAACAACAGAGTGGAGGAGATTTCTGTTACAGAAAGACCCGGAAAACCGTCACCAAATGTCCATCACGCACGGGACCAGAGCGGAACCCAGCCCTACCTTGGCCAGGTGGTCCAGGGAGGAGCACATATGAGCAGGCTTCAGGTACGGAATCTCTGGTGCCCGCGGGGGTCCATCTACCCGTAAGCGTTGCAGGTGAGTGAGAGAGACCTCCGGGCTCTCTGAGAGGGGAGCGGGGCGTCTCCATAACTCAGTCACCCTTGGGAGGCAGCAGCAGAGGCAGCTGCAGCAAGAGGCTCCCAGAACGGGCAGGAGCTCCTCAGTACATCCATTAAGGAAGGTCTCTGCATAAAGCCCTGAGGGAACTCAGCCTGTAGGCGAGCCTGTGCTCACCTGAGAACCTTGTTAAATTTTACCCTGAATAGCAGCCATGCCTGCCGCTGAAAGCCCTGAGGCTGAGGAGCAGCATTTGATTCTCAGATCCCAAGCACTACCTGGGTGGATCTAGGCGAGGTGGAGAGGTATCTCAGAGGTTGAGTAACTGGCTGGGAAAATGCCAAGAAAAGGGAAAAAAAATAAGGCCACACAAAGTTATTTTCTTGGTGAAAATATATTAGTTCCTTTACTTTCTGAGGAGGAGGAACAATACTTACCATCAGGAATAGATATAGTAGTCAAGGCCTCTGTATCCCAAACATCAAATAGATGAGGGAGATGCAAGAAAAGCATGAAAAACAGGTCACTTCTTTGATAAAGGCGACCCAAAAACATGCTGAGAAAATAACACCTTGAAAAATAGGCTCACTCAAATTGGCAAAAGAGGTTCAAAAAGCCAATGAGGAGAAGAATGCTTTCAAAAGCAGAATTAGCCATGTGGGAAAAGAGGCGCAAAAGCTCACTGAAGAAAACAGTTCTCTTAAAATTAGAATGGAACAGATGGAGGCTAATGACTTTCTGAGAAACCAAGAAATCGCAAAACAAAACCATAGAATGACAAAATGGAAGATAATGCGAAATATCTCATTGGAAAAACAACTGACCTGGAAAGTAGATCCCGGAGAGACAATTTGAAAATTATGGGACTACCTGAAAGCCATGATCAAAAAAAGAGCCTAGACATCATCCTTCAGGAAATTATCA
Source organism: Potorous gilbertii (assembly GCA_028658325.1). NCBI lineage: Eukaryota > Metazoa > Chordata > Mammalia > Diprotodontia > Potoroidae > Potorous > Potorous gilbertii. Next base: position 901 of record JAQQSK010016137.1, on the reverse strand, counting down.
AGGAAAACTGCCCCGATATTATAGAACCAGAGGGCAAAGTAAGTATTCAAGGAATCCACTGATCACCGCCTGAAAGAGATCCAAAAGAAACTCCTCGGAACATTGTGGCCAAATTCCAGGTTCCCAGGTAAAGGAGAAAATATCTCAAGCATCTAGAAAGAAACAATTCCAGTATTGTGGAAATACAATCAGGATAACACAAGATCCAGCAGATTTTACATTAAGGGATCAAAGGGGCATGAAATAGCATATTCCAGAAGTCAAAGGAACTAGATCTAAAACCAAGGATCACGTACCCATCAAAACTGAGTATAATATTTCAGTGGAAAATATGGGCTTTCAATGAAATAGACGACTTTCAAGCATTCTTGTTGAGAAGACCAGAGTTGAAAATAAAATTTGACTTTCAAACATAAGAATGAAGAGAATCATGAAAAAGTAAACAGCAAGGAGAAGTAATAAGGGACTTACCAAAGTTTAACTGTTCACATTGCAATATGGAAAGACAATATTTGCAACTCTTGAAACTTTTCAGTATCTGGGTAGTTGGTACGATCACACACACACATGCACACACATACACATACACACACATGCACGCACAGACTGAGACAGAGAGCACAGAGTGAATTGAGTAGGAGGGGATCATACCTTAAAAAATGAAGTTAAGCAGTGAGAGAGAAATGTATTGGGAGGACAGGGGAAAAATGGAATGGGGTAAATTATCTCTCACAGAAGAGGCAGGCAGGAAACTTTTTAGTGGAGGGGAAAAAAGGGAGGTTGAGAGAAAACCATGAAGTTTACTCTCATCACATTTGACCAAGGAAGGAATAAAATGCACACTCATTTTGGTTTGAAAACCTATCTTACAATACAGGAAAGTGGAGGAGATGGGGATTAG
>JAQQSK010016136.1:0-10546 GCA_028658325.1 Potorous gilbertii | reverse complement strand
CTGTAATTATATGCTTGCTGGATGTAGTGGTGAGGGATGACTTGAAATTGACAAATACCTCACTGAAATGTTGAAGTCAATTTTTCAATAATGATAAAACAAAATCTCATATTCCTTGTCCTGAAATCTTATTTTATGTCTTATAAATTAAAGTGTTTTGGTAACACATTGGAAAGACTTGCACTGTGAAAAGATAATCACTTCATTTCATATCATGTTTGCGTGATGTGTTTAACAAAATGTTTAACCATGTGATATGATCAGTTCTAATTTATTTCAGTCACTTCCATTTCATTCTGTCCTTTATAGATATAAAAATTCTATTGAAATGATCATAAAAGGGCAAAAGATATGGAAAATGACTTATTTCAATGCAACTATTAGCACTTTTGGAACCTTGGAAAATGATATCTTGCTCATACAGTAACTTGAAAAACAACACTGAACTCACATCAATCTCACATCATGGTCAACAGATATTCTTCTCTCTGTTTATTTCATTCCAGGATTTGCATAAAATTAGCAGTGAAAGACAAATAACTGACAGGATTAGGGAAACAATTTCATTCCTAATGAGAATGGTTTCTCATTTGGGTAAAGGGTATCAGGTTTCAGGGCCTTTTTTTTAATGTATTGAGTTGGTATAATTAATTTACGTTTAAACCAGGGTTTTTTAACCTATTTTATTTTATGTATTCCTTTGGCATTCTCATGAATCTGCAAGGACTTTTTCAGAATGCCTTGAAATTTATAACTAAAATACATAAGATTTCAAAGGAAATTAATCACATCAAAATGTAGTTATCAACAACATTTTAAAGTTCATGGACCCTGTATTAAGAATCCCTGATTTAAATATTATTGTGTTGTGATATTTGTTACAATTTATTCTAATTTACCATAGACTGAATATATTTGTAACCATGTATTTACACATGTGCAAAGAATCACTATGGAGGCATTAGGTTTTTTAATTGCTATGAAATTACCATTTCATAGTTTAAGTTGGGTTAACATCTTTAGAAAAAATGGCATTTCTTTCTAGTGTACCATAAAAGGCCTGGTCTGGCATCTAATTCTCAAATTACTTGGATTGATTAATATTCCAGAAAAGCAACTGGGAAGAAATACATCTTTTCAAAAAAATTCAATTAATTGAAAATGCAGTGCTGCCTATTTTTAGTTTCTCATTTCTTTAATTCATTCCTAATAGAAGTGAACAGGCTGCTACACTTCTTGTCTGCTTTCTCACTCAAAGCGCTTTCTTTTGATGCCAACCTCACCATGTTGCCTCTCTCTGGCACTGGAGCACTATCTTTTGTCACCATGAAGTCTGTGTTTTGTGATAAAGTACCGTTACGGTCTGCCTTGCTGACTCTGGGCTCTGCTATAGAAAAAGCTCCATTTTACTACACCATTCATTTGAAAGCCTTCTCTTTTCCTTCCTGGCTCTTTTTGAAACATTCACCCGAAGTCCCAAAGGTGTTATTTTTAACATGTTTTAGTTGTTTCACATAGACTAGGTATTCACTTCTGAGTGCTATGAAAGGGATGATTGTGATTGTTTGAGGAAGTGAGCTATAAATGGGCAGCAGAAAGGTTTATTTCTTTTATGAAGAACAACAATATTATTGTTGTGGTTGTTTTTGATGCAAAAAAATATTTGTGTTTCTCAAGATCTTAAGACCAGTTCTATCTATGATAAGTGGGCTGCTCCATTGCATGGTTGGTCTATTTATATTGACTGGTAGCAACTACTACAACCAAATGTATTGTGTTATGATCTACAAAGATGCTGGGGGTACCTGAAATGATAGAACTGGCTGGAACATGGACAGCTCCTTTCTTGTCTATAAACAGAGTTTTTTCAGACTTTTCAATAAGACAGAAAAAAAAGAATGAGTTCATTACATTATTTTCTTTCCACAAATTTGCCTTTAGAAAAAGAAAAAAACAAAACTATCAGGTATTTGTCTTCTCAAACACAATCTCATATCATTTTTCTTACTGTTCAATTTGCCTAAAACTTCATCTGCATTCCCTCAACCTATTGAAATTCCATCCATTGTTCAAGAATCAAATGTCATCTACCCAATAAATTGACCTTCATGAGTGAAAATAATCTTTTCATGCTCAGGCTGTTGATAAAATTCTATTTACGTCATTGCTATGCCATCTTCTTTATAGTTTTGGTCCAGACGCATGATTTCATCAGTTACACCAAGATCTCCCAGGGCTGAAATTCTTTACCGATGGAGATTTGCATTTGCTTTGAAATTTATAATCTTGGAGTTCCCTGGGGATTCAGAGAGATTAAGTGATCATACTCTATGATTTCACAAACAGTTTATGGCAGAGTAACAATTGAATCCAGGTCTTCAAGATTTCAAGGCTTTTGAATCTACTGTTTTCATTCACTGTGGAACACTGGTTTTCTTTAGGCATTTATTGGGCTTTTGAGATATGGTTATCTATGTCTGTCATGGCTCCTTACTTTAGTGTAAGCTCCTTAAGGACAGTGTCACTGATTTCCATCTTTATCCAGCATTATGTAGATTACTTAAGCATAGTAGGTGCTTTAAAAAAGATTATTGAACTGAATCATTCTTTGCTAAACTGCTATTCTGCTTTGCCTCACCACTGACATTCTTTTCTTCCTACAAGTTCGTTAGATTCTCCGGCCAAAATGCTGGAGAGGAGAGGAAAGGAGAGAAGAGGAGAGGAGAAGAGAGGAGAGGAGAGGACTAATCAAAATATTTCCCACCACCCAACAACATAAAATGGACCCTCAAATGACTATCAAGACTACTTACTATTTTTTTAATGACTTCACTTGTTTGTTCAAAGGCAAATTAATCATAGAGTTGAGATTTGCCTCTTAATCTCCTGACTCTTAAACCATTGTTTTCTGTACTTCCTGTGTGTTTGTCCTCGACATGATGATACAGTGAATAGAACACTGGACCTGGAGTCAGGTAGACCTGGATTCCAATCTGGCGTTACATTCTGGCTATGTCACTCTGAGCAAGTCACTTCCCTCAGCTTCCTCATCTGTTAAAATGTGGATAACAATAGCACATACTTCCTAGGGTTGTGAAGATTAAGTGAGATAATAGTTGTAAACTGATTATCACAGTACCTACCACAAAGTAAGTATTATAGAAATGTCATCATCATGAAAGGGAATATATTTCATAAAACTTTGGCAAAGTTTAGTACAACATTCTAGCACACTCTTTCTGCCTTGCTACTTCTGACTTTACCAACTTTGCCACTACATGCAAATTGCAAGCCCAACCAGGAATTTTTTCTCAGAGCTGAAACCTTTGACACCTTGGAACATCTCTCTGTCATACTAGCTCCATTCCCCATTCATGAGTTCCATCTAGTACCTAAATGTTGGGAAGGAGGCCAGGCTGCCAACCTTTATTCTCTTTTCTGTTCCATCTTATTGACTTTCCAGACACCATCACCAAGCTGAAACCCAAGTGATTTCTGGTCCTTCCCTTTTCCCTACCTTTCTCTTACACACTCCCATTTCACTTAGCTTGGGTGAATATGTGTGTTTTCTCCTTTCAAGAGAATTTAAGCTTCCTGAGGGTAGACATTGTCTTATTTTTTGCTTATAACTATATTTGTACACTCAAAACAACACACTGCCTGATATATAAGTACTCCATATGATCTCTTTTACCTAGTCTAAAATATTTAGTAAAACTATTTCAAGTTAACTGAGAGCTAATTTTATCAAGACAGATTGTAAACACATTTATGCCAGTTACTATATCCTTTTTTTCTTTATATCTCTCAATTCCTTGCAAATAGTAAACACTTAGTAAATATTTGCTGAATTTGTTAGTTTCCAAATATTCTCACTCATCATTTTCCTTATGTTTTCTTCCAAGAGCCAATTTCTCTGATGTCAAAAGCTACAAAAGCCTCATTGAGACAAAATTATCAATTATCAAAATTATCAACATTAGAGGCAAGGAAAGAAATAAGAATGATTCCCACTCTCTACTTCCCAAGAAAATGAAAGTCACTTTTGTCTAATGTGGTTGCCTGAATAAAGGTAAGTAGATCAGCTCCCTAATACCTACTCCAGTTCAAACCTGAAAATAGCACCAGGCTTGAAATCCAGTCATCATCTATTTAGTCAAGGGCAGTTTGGAAGTCCAGTGGGTAGAGTGCCAGGCCTGGAGACAGGAAGTCTCAACTCCAAATCCAGTTTCAGACACTTACTAGGTATGTGATCCCTGTTGGCCTCAGGTCCATCATCTTTAAAACTAGCTGAAAAAGGAAATAACATACTCTCCAGTATCTTTGTCAAGAACACCCAAATGGGGTCACAAAGAATCAGACCTGACTGAGATGACTGAACAAAATCCTATAAAGAAATCCAGTGAGAAGCTATAAGAAAATAACACTTCCAAAATATATGTATAAAAAGCCTACCATATAAGCATAGACAATGGGAAAAGAGAATAGCAAAACCAGCAGGACAAAGGGCCAATTGTAGATCTCTGTATGTGAAGTCAGCATGAGAAAGTGGGTTCCCCCTAAAGCACCATCTTGGTGGGAAACTGCCTGTGGAGACTTTGGAAGAAACTAAGAACAGCAGGAAAGGCAGACTGATTTTTTTTCTATTTCTGATTTATTTATTTTAGTCAACATTAATTTCAATAAGACTTTGAATTCCAAATTTTCTCCACATCTCTCCCCTTCCCCTCACCCTGAGATAGCTTGCATCCTGATAATCCCTTCTCCCAGTCTGTTCTTCCCACTGTTACACCACTCCCTCTTACTCCTCTACCCCTCAATTTCTTGTAGGGCAAGATAGATTTCTATACCCCATTGCCTGTACATCTTATATACCAGGTGCATGCTAAAGCAATTAACATTCGTTTTTAAAACTTTGGGTTCCAAATTCTCTTCCTTCTTCTCTCCCACCCACCCTCATTGACAAGGGAAGCATTTCAATGTAGGTTATACATGTGCTATTGTGCAAAACACTTCCGTAATAGTCATAGTGAGAAAGACTATATTTTCTTCCATCCTATCCTGCTCCCCCCATTTATTCTATTGTCTCCTTTGACCCTGATCCTTTTCAAAATTGTTAGTTTCTGACTACCCCCTTCCCCAATCTATCCTCCCTTCTATCATACTGCCCCTCATTTCCTTCCTCCTACTTTCCTATAGGGTAAGATACCCAATTGAGTGTCCATGTTATTCCTTTCTTAAGCCAAATCCAGTGAGAGTAAGTTTCACTCATTCCCTCTCAAGTCCCCCCTCTTCCCCTCCATTGTAAAAGCTTTTTCTTGCTTATTTTATGAGAGTTAATTTACCTCATTCTATTTCTCCCTTTTTCCTTCTCCTGATATTTTCTTCTCTCACCCCTCAATTTTATTGTTTAGATAGTATTTCTTCATATTCAACACACTCTGTGCCCTCTGTGTGTGTATACATACATACATGCACACATACATATATATGCACATATGTATACACACATAAATATGTATATATGTATATGTACTTAGATAAACATATAGATATATAGATGTAGATATATACCTATATTCCCTCCAGCTACCCTAATACTGAGAAAGGTCTCATGAGCTAAAAATGTCATCTTTTCATGTAGGAATGTGAACAGTTCAACTTAGTAATTCTCTAATTATTTCTCTTTCCTATTTTCCTTTTCATGTTTGTCTTAATTCCTGTATTTGAAAGTCAAATTGTCTATTCAGCAGTGATCTTTTCATCAAGAATGCTTGAAAGATCTCTATTTCATTGAATGTCTATATTTTCCCCTGAAATATTATACTAAGTTTTCCTGGGTAGGTGATTCTGGGTTTTATTTCTGGCTCCTTTGGCACCTGGAACATCATATTTCAAGTCCTCTGATCCCTTAATGTAGAGGCTGCTAAATCTTTGCTATCCTGATTGTATTTTCACAATAATTGAATTTTATTTTCTTTCTGGCTGCTGGCAATATTTTCTTCTTGACTTGAGAATTCTTGAATTTGGTTAAAATATTCCTAGATATTTTCATTTTGGCATCTCTTTCAAGTGGCAATCAGTAGATTCTTTCAATTTATAGATTACTCTCTGGTTCTAGAATATCAGGACAATTTTCCTTGATAAATTCTGGAAAGATAATATTTAGGCTCTTTTTTTATATCATGACTAGTCCAATAATTTTTAAATTATCTCTCCTGGATCTATTTTCCAGTTCAGTGGTATTCCCAGTGAGATATTTTATGTTGTCTTCTATTTTTTTCATTCTTTTGGTTGTACTTTATATGTTCTTGATTTCTCATAAAGTTATTAACTTACATTTCCTCCATTCTGATTTTTAAGGGATTATTTTCTTTAATGAGCTTTTGGAGCTCACCTTTTTCATATGATCAGTTCTGCTTTTTAAGGCATTTTTCTTCTCATTGGCGTTTTGAACCTCTTTTGCCATTTGGGTTAATCTACTTTTATGTGCTATTTTTTCAGTATTGTTTTGGGTCTCCTGTAGCAAACTGTTGACTCATTTTTCATGATTTTCTTACATCTCTCTCAATTCTCTTCCTAATTTTTCCTTTACTTTTCTTAATTGATTTTCAAAGTCCTTTTTATACTCTTCTATGGACTGAGACCAATCCATATTTTCCTTGGAGAATTTAGATGTAGAAGGTTTCACTTTGTTTTCTGGTTTTATGTTTTGATCCTCTTAATCACCAAAATAAAATTCTTTACTCTTGAGGGTTTTTTTATGATATCTGTTCAGTTTCCCAGCAAAATACTTGACTTTCTAATTATTTCTTGAGGTACGATTCTGTTTCCGGTGGAGGGAAGGTGGTGTACTGTCCCAAACTTCATGGATTTTGTGTAGTTGTTTTCAGAGCCACCTTGATGGATCTGTAAATTTTCAGTTCTTCCAAAGTAGTATGATCAAAGGAGATGTGTTTACTCCTTTCTGGCCTGCTTTTCAGTCTATGAGTGACCACAAGCACTCTTTTCTGCCTTAGAAAGGTAAGGAGAGTTTCCTCACTACCCTACCACAAGTTCAACCACAGTAGCACTCCTCCTTACCCCAGGACCACCACTCAGGATTATGACCTGTATCCAAGCAGGGTAAAACTAGAGAATCCAGCCTCAGTGTCAGCAAAACAATCCCTGCAATCATCCTCTGATCAGCTACTTGATTCTCACACTATCTGTGGGCCTAGAGCTCAGGACACAGCTGCTACCCCTTCTGCAGTTGCTATCAACACCTCTACAGCTCTGGGGCTGGGGCCTGACAGCACCCCTTCTCAAATCTGGTCTGATAGAGTTTTTCCACTGACCTTCTATGCTGTCTTGCTGTCTTAGTCATTTATGGACCGAAATGTCTGGAAACTGCCACTGCTGCCAGTGATTCAGTCCCTTGAGACCTCTTCAGTCCCTGCCTATGTTAGGCATGGCCCACATTGAACTATGCTGTGCTCCCAGTCCTGTGTGATAGACCCTATCTATCAAATTTCCAGGCTGTTTTTGTTTCACTCCATCATTTTGTGGGCTCTGCAGCTCTATAATTTGTTTAGAGTCATTTTTCACAGATATTTGGAGAGTATGGGGGGACAACTCAAGTAAGTTTCTATTTTTACTCTGACATCTTGATAGACTAATTTGTAGTTGTAGATATCACACTGAGCTAATAAAATGCAGATTCTAGGCTGAATGACCTCAGTTTAACATTATATATTTTTTCTTTTTAATCCTAATGGTGGGAATGGGGGCTGCAATGCCTTATCTGAGGACAGCATCTAGTCTATGATTAGGATTTCCCATCCTCTTCCTTCTCTTCCTTTACAATTTATTTTAGCATGCAAATTAATTTAGTCTATCACAAATGTAAACAAGGATACAGGGTTTATTTTCTTTTTTACCTATCGTACATTTCTGCCTGTCCTCTTCTTTCCTTATCTTTTCTCATATACTTATTCATCAGTGTAGATATATATGTATGTGTGTGTGCATTTATATGTACATGTGTGGATGTGTGTGTGTGTACATGTGTGTGGAGAGAGACAGAGAGACAGAAAGAGAGACAAAGAGTCAGAGAGAGAGAGAGAGTCAGAGAGCCAGAGAGAGGGAGAGAGAGAGTCAGAGAGCCAGAGAGAGGGAGAGAGAGAGAGAGAGCCAGAGAGTCAGAGAGAGGGAGAGAGAGCGAGAGAGAGAGAGCCAGAGAGAGGGAGAGGGAGAGAGAGCGAGAGAGAGAGAGAGGAGAGTGTTTCTCTCCAATGTCTTGTGGGTTTCCATGGTTTAAAAAAAAAAGATTATCATTTTGAACATTTTGACATCATGACTGTGATGCATCTTTCCATACTTATATTTATCACAGGCTCTGAAAATGGGCAATAAATTGGGACTAAAATGGAATAGAAAATAAAGAAGCACATTATAATCTATTTGGGAAATATTGAGGTAACCTCACTGATCTCACTTGGATTCCTGATAGGAAATCCTTTTTTTCTAGTGTGCTATTCTCTAGGTCATGCTATACTGCTTTGAGTTATGAACCATGATTTCCAAAAGATCAAAATTAAGGTGAATCATAAAGCAATAGCAAATATAAGGAAACTGTAGGGAGTCATACTACCTTCAGTTGTTTGTGCATAAGAAGTGAACCTAAGTGGTTATATTCACTGAAGCATATAACGAAAAAGGAAGATGTGTGGGAGTGAATGATAACTCCTAGCAACTGCCAGCATTGTTATAGTATGCACAAAATTTGCAAAAGCCTGGAGAGAGACTCTAGCATATTGGGAATATTATTGTACACTTATGGGAGGACATGGCATGGACACAAGTTATATTTATGGACTAGTAGTTATTAAATCTTCTTTCTTGTATATTTTGGCAATGACAAAGTGGCATATTTTCCCTCTTCAGCATAGAGTCAAAATCAAAGAGAAATTACTGAGCTATGATGAGGACCTCTGGATATTTCTTTGGTAGATGATGTTTTGTTAGTCATATCAAACCTCAGAAAATAGCAGGGGTTTCCAAGTGATAGTGATAATGAATAATGCACCTAATTGTGTATACAGAAAACCATGTAGATGAAAACTGACTATTGTTTTTGTTATGATATACATTTGTATGGGCAACATATAGAGCTTGTCCATCAGACAATATGGCTCAGATTGATGCAGGAGATGAAAAATGAACTGGAAGTAGAAGTGAGTAGGAGGAAGATCAATATAAGGTCTTTGGGAAACTTCTATTCTCTGAATGACTCTCCATGATGACTAGTCATATAGAACTTTAATCTCCAAAGAATTGAAGTTGAGCATCACTAAAAAGGCAATGTTGATGTGTATGATAGACATGGACATGATGAAAAAGTTTATAAATAAGTGATCATCAAAGCAATATCATATGTAAGATGTGACCAGGGAAAAGTGTGAATAGGGAGAAAATAATTATAGGTTCAGTGTTTAGGAAAAGGAAGGAATGATCTTTGGCTATATTTAATGCTACATCAGTCTTCATGTAATGTCCAGAGAATGTAGTAAACTCCATACATAATGGACCTCTTCTGGTTGATTCAGAAAAGAATGTTTATAATAGCTACATGGAATGGGAAAACATGGATAAGTTGTGATCTATATCACTAAGGGGATATCCACAGATGCATTGGAGTATCAAAATGATAATATATATATATATGTACACGTGTGTGTGTACATATAACAATGTCCCAAGATTAGAATAATAATATTTTTAAAAAGTTAATTTAATTCAGAATAAATTAATTTTAACAACTTTCAGTATCACAGAGATAGAGCTGATGTATTGACAATTAGTTTGTTACTATATTTTACCCAATTAAACTTGTATGTAGTCCATCATGATCTTGATGATTTTTTCCCCTTCTCAATTCCCAACTTTCTCCTTTGTAGTCTATCTTGAGATGAACTTAAATGGATGTTTGAGTGTGGTCAGTTTGAACTGGTAACTTTCTGACTCAGTTCAAGCGCTCTTTGAAGTGGATTATATTTTATTTTCAAAATTGCTTGCTTAGCTTTTAACTATTACCATAATATAAAACACTAAAAATAATAACCTAAATACACAACTGAGTGATTGCGAAATAATCTAGAAATCACTGGATAAGCATTACATCCATTGACCAGAAGTAATAATTGTGTCCTTTAAGATTCATTGCTGAGAGATAATACTGATAAAAAACACTCAATTTTCATTTGGTCAGATTTTAAAAAAATGAAACAAAGAAAATTCAAAGAGCTTTGAAATATAGATAGTACAACGAGAAATATCTAGTGCTTTAGCATTATTAGCAACTCTTTCCCATAAGCAACTTAAGGAATATCCATGGTGACAGAGGATGTTCCTTTTTTTTTTTATAAATTTATTTATTTAACTTTTTACATTCATTTTCACAAGATTTTGGGTTCCAAAATTTCCTCCCCATTTGTCCCCTCCCACCGCCCCAGTACACTGAACATTCTAATTACCCATATCACCAATCTGCCCTCTCTTCTTTCAT
>JAQQSK010016135.1:0-10546 GCA_028658325.1 Potorous gilbertii | reverse complement strand
TGATCCTGATTGTATTTCCACAATACTGGAATTGTTTCTTTCTAGCTGCTTGCAATATTTTCTCCTTGACCTGGGAACTCTGGAATTTGGCCACAATGTTCCTAGGAATTTCTCTTTTTGGATCTCTTTCAGGCAGTGATCGGTAGACTCCTTGAATACTTAATTTGGTTCTAGAATATCAGGGCAGTTTTCCTTGATAATTTCATGAAGGATGATGTCTAGGCTCTTTTTTTGTTCATGGCTTTCAGGTAGTCCCATAATTTTTAAATTGCCTCTCCTGGATCTATTTTCCAGGTCAGTTGTTTTTCCAATGAGATATTTCACATTATCTTCCATGTTTTCATTCTTTTGGTTTCGTTTTGTGATTTCTTGGTTTCTCATAAAGTCATTAGCCTCCATCTGTTTCATTCTAATTTTGAGAGAATGATTTTCTTCAGTGAGCTTTTGAACCTCTTTTTGCGTTTGACTAATTCTGCTTTTGAAAGCATTCTTCTCCTCATTGGCTTTTTGAACCTCTTTTGCCAATTGAGTTAGCCTATTTTTCAAGGTGTTATTTTCTTCAGCATTTTTTTGGGTCTTCTTTATCAAGGTATTGATCCGTTTTTTCATGCTTTTCTTGCATCTCTCTCATTTCTCTTCCCAGTTTTTCCTCCACCTGTCTAACTTGATTTTCAAAATCCTTTTTGAGCTCTTCCATGGCCTGAGCCCACTGCATATCTATTTCAGATGTTTGGGATACAGAGGCCTTGACTCCTATGTCTTTACCTGATGGTAAACATTGTTCTTTCTCATCAGAAAGGAAAGGAGCTAACATCTGTTCACCAAGAAAGTAACTTTCTATGGTCTTATTTTTTTTCCCTTTCTGGGCATTTTCCCAGCCATTTACTTGACTTCTGAGATTCCTCTCCACCCCTGGCCTAGGTCCTCCCAGCTAGTGCTTGGGGTCTGAGATTCAAATGCTGCTCCCAAGCCTCAGGGCTTTCAGTGGCAGGCGGGGCAGCTATTCAGGGTAAGATTAAATCAGGCTCTCAAGTGGGGGCAGGGCCGCCTCCCAGGCTCAGTTCCCTCAGGGGGTTTATGCAGAGACCTTCTGTAATGGATCTGAGGTTCTTCCTGCTCCGGGAGCCTGTGGCTGCCACTGCCTCTGCTGCTGCCTCCCGAGTGGGCTTCAGTTATAGAGACACCCTGCTCCCCTCTCAGCCAGCCCAGAAGTCTCTCTCACTGACCTGCAGCGCCTGTGGATGGAGGGACCCCCGTGGCCACCAGAGATTCCATCCCTGCAGCCTTCTCCGATCTGCTCCTCTTGGGGCTGCACGGCCAAGGTAGGGCTGGGTTCTGCTCTGGTCCCGTGCATGATGGACCTTTGGTGAGGGTTTTTCAGGTCTTTCTGGAACAGAAATCTCCTCCACTCTGTTGTTCTGTGTCTTCCACTGCTCCAGAATTTGTTAGGAGTTCTTCTTTACAGATACTTTATAGGCTGTGGTTTCGGAGCTAGCATAAGTGTGTCTTTCTACTCCGCCATCTTGGCTCCTCCCCTAAAAATAATTTTTTAACATTTGTTTTTAAAACTTTGAGTTCCAAATTCTCTCCCTTCTTCCCTTCCCACCCCCATTGAAAAGGCTAGCAATTCAATATAGGTTATACACTTATAGTTATGCAAAACACTTATAGTCACGTTGTGAAAGACTATATTTCCCATGATCCTATCCCATCCCTCAATTATTCTATTTTCTCTTTTGACCCTGTCCATTTTCTAAAGTGTGTGCTTCTGACTACCCTTCCCCCAATCTCCCCTCCCTTCAAAAACACTTTAAATTACTGTTCTTTATCCATCCACCCATCCATCTGTTTATTTTAACCTGTGAGGAGTCATACTCATTTTGGGAATGAGCAGTTGTGTGTTTTAAGCAATTGTGTGTTTCTTCTCTTGAGAAAACTTCCCTCCAAGCAGTGAGTTGTAGGCACAGTTGAGCCATCACCTCCTCCAGGATGCCTTTCCTGATCCAGCCCAGCTGTTCAAATGACTTTTGGTTACTTTGTTTCTATTTTGTTCTTGTCTAACCTTGCACATGGTGGATCTTTCCATTGGCATGAATTGTCTTTGATCACAAAGACTGTTGGATTTTGGTATTTGCATCATTATGGCAAAGTGGAGAGGGAGCTGGCCTCAAAGTTGGGAGTCATGGCATAAAGTACTGTTAAGACCACTGGGCTCCACTTTGTGCCCCAAGATCTTCTCTAAGGCTAGAAATTACAAAGCTGCAAGGGAGAAAGGAGTGAGTCTACCTTGGTGGATGGTCCCTACATGCATCAATGAAATCATAGTCCAAAAAGCCTCTACTATGGTACTTGGCACATAGTTGGTGCTTAGTACATGTTTATTGGATTGAAATGAGCCCTTCTCTGGAATTTCCTACCTTGAAACCATCTCTGCTCTTTATTCCACTGGTCTCACCCTTAATTCTGAGAAACTCTCATCATCTGGCTGCTGACTACTTTCTCAGGCTCTATGCAATAGCAGAACCTGACCAAGGTTAGGATCTGATTCAGGTCAAAGTCACATTTGGGGACTTGAGGCAAAAATTCTCCTCTTCCCATTTCAAGGTATACAAGAGCACAGAGAAAAGGAGTGACCCTACTGCCAGCACCAGAATCCGAGGCAGGTGTTTATGGACAGTAGAGTTCCATACTCTGAAGGTATATTTGTTTCTTTCCCCCACGGAAACATTGTTATATGATCATAGCTTCATAGATTCAGAGCTCAATGTATCTTAGAATAATTTCATTTTGATAACTAATTCTCAAAGAAATGAAGTGACTTATCCAAGGTCACACAAGTATTAAGAAGCAGACCTGGGATTAAAATTCAGGTTCTTTGATTCCAGTGCTCTTTATCCTATAGCCCAGGGGTTAGATTTTATTAGTACAATACAATACATCAAGTACGTTACAAATTTTTTCTCTTTGCCCTGACCTGTGATTTCATTAGTGGATTTCATTCATCCCAGGTGAGGAGATCTCCTCTACCAGTGCAGATCAGCACCTTCCCTGCAATGTATAGTCTTGGAGAGTAACCTGTGGGCACTGAGAAGGTGAGCATTTGCCTAGGATCCTAGTCATGATGTGTCAGAAGTGGGACTGAGACCCAAATCCTCTTGCTCCCAGGACAGCTCTATGCTGCAACTGGACAAAGAATCAATCCACCACTAGCAGCATCGTTTATCTGTGCTCCCAGTTCCAAGAGTATCACCGTGTAAAAACTGGCAGATAATATCTGGATTTTTCCCCCTTGTGTTGAGGGGTTGGTTCATTGTAACATAGACAACAGGTTTCACTTGAGGGCAAACTCAATATTAGTCTACAGGGTGACATGATGTCTCCCAGAGCTAATGCTACCTGAGATTCTTTTAAGAGAGAAGCACTGGCCCAGAATGAAAGAAGCCACTGGCCTATTTCCCTCAGCACTGGCCAGATCACAATTGATTAGCATGTTTGGTTCCGATCTCAGCATTTTATGAAAGACAGAGACTCCCTGGTGAATGCTGGAAGGGTGAAAGTACTGGAGATTGTGCTGAACAGGGACTGGCCAAAGGAAAGGGGACGTTGAGTTTGGAAAAAGAGAAGTCTTAGGAAGAAAGGAAATAAGCATTCATTAAGCACCTACTGCGTGCAAAAGTACTGTGTTAAAACACAAATATTATCTCTTTTTATCGGTGCTACCATCATGCCCATTTTGGTACTGGGGAAACTGTATATAGAACCATATAGAAATTGAGCGATTTACCTAGGAACATGAAGCTAATAAGTATCTGAGACTGAATCTGAACTCAGGTCTTCCTGACCCAGCACTTTATCAAGTAGCTGCCTAGATGGCTTTCGTCTTGCTTCTAAGGGACAACTTTTTAACCATTAGGACAATTCCAGAATGGACTGAGCTGTCTTGGAAGGCGATGATGGGTTTACAGTTAAGACAAACTAGCTAGTCCAAGCCTCCTCCTCCCAAATTAGGAACCCGAGGCCTCATGAGATGAAATAACTTCCCCTAGATTGCATGAGACAGAATTTCAATCCCAATCCCCTGAGTCCAAAACCCCACTCATTCAAACAGAGGATGAGTGACAACTTGTCAGGGTTATTGTGGAGGGGATTCTGGTTGTGGTCTGAGTTGGGCCAGATGCCTCAGAGGTCCCTTTTCAGCCTGCGTGCTGGGGTGCTGATTCTGCCATCATCCTTGTTTTGTTTCATGGGCTAATCTACCTTCATTGGCAGTAGCTTTTCAAATGCTAATCAAACTGACAAAAAAGAGAAAGCAAACCTTGATTGTGTTTTCTTTAAAAAAAATTGTTTCATTTCCCAATCCTTTTATGGAGGAGCTGGAAGAACTCTTGAATAATTTTAACAGGTAAACAAATAACCTCCATGGAGAGGATCTTGGTATTCAAAGAGATAGGTTTAAAAAATAAAGCCTGCTTTCTGACTCTCAGAAAAGCAGATAAGAACCTTACAAAGAGGAAAGGAAAGAAAAGGAAAATTCTATGGCCAAGATAAAGTGGAGCATCTGAATTAGATTATGGGCAGGTGGGAAGCTGAGGCAGCATCTGCTTTAACCTGGCAGTTTATTGCTATTGGGTGATCATTGCTGTCAGCCTTCCTTAGATGATCTTGATAGATGCAGAATCAACAGCCATAGTTGGACCAACCATAACTTGACTCTACTATAGTGACATCCTCTTTGAGAATGAAGGAAGACAACCAAACAAGCAGATGTAAGATCTATGTTCTCCTGGTCCCTCTCCCCCTTTCCACCCCAGCCCTTGGATCACAGTCTAGCAATGTCTCCTCATCGTGCTTAACTCTTGCTCATATCCTAAGTTCAAATCCTACTGAATCTGACATTTACTACCTGTGTGACCTTGGATGAGTCACTTAGCTTTCTTAGGTCTCAGTTTTCTCATCTGTAAAGTGAGCCACCACATTGAAGATCTGGCCCTCATCATTCCACATCCGGACTATTGAAATAGCTTACTTATTGGTCCCCTTGATTCCAGAACATCTTTCACTCAGTTGCCAAAGTGATCTCCCTAAAGCCCAGTCTGACCATGCCACTGCCTTATGCAGCAAACTCCAGTGGCTCCATCTTCCCTCTAGAGTCAAATATAAATGCCTCTGTTTGCCACTTAAAGCTCTTCCCATCTTTTCAGTCCTATTAACTGAACTCCTCTTTATCTGATCTACAAAGTAGCCAACCTGGCCCTTCTTGCTATTATCCCTCACACATGAGACTCCCTCTCCCATCTCTGTGCCTCTTCACTGGCTGTCCCAAACTTCCAGAGCATTCTCTCCCTCCTCACCTTGTCTTCTGGTTTCACTGACTTTCTTCATGACTGAGTTTATGCTTTAAGATTACACTGAATATTCTTTGTTTTCACATAGCTCACATTTCTAATACCTGCCTCACCTACAGAGGGAGCCCTTCTTAACTTCTAGGCCCTTCCCTTTCATCTACTTTCATCTACTCTGCTTGTATTTCTTTTCTTTTCTTTTCTTTTTGCATGTTGTCTCCCCTATTAGAATGTGAACTCAAGGAAGGCAGGGACCATTATATTGTTATTTTGTAATTTTTGCTTTCCTTCCTATCTTCAGTACTTAGCACATATTCTGGCACATAGTAGGTGCTTAATAAAGGCTTTTTGACTGAGTGAGGGGCTTGGATGGGCTGTCCTATGAGGGCTCATTAAACCCTGTACCTATGATCTTGTGGTCCTAGAAACTCTCCCAATATGTAAGAAGCACCTTTCCATATTTTGTGGATACAAGTAGAATATTGGGGTTGCATATCTGTTATCTCTTATTCTTGCTAGATGGCTGATCTATCTCTTTGTCTTTCTGGTCAAATATGGCAGCTTGATTGTTGATCATTTCCATCTTCCATCTCTCTTTCTCTACTCATTCCTTCTTCTCTACCCACAAATATACTCAAGTCTTCCCTTTCTTTAAAGAGCTTTCCCTTTGGTTGAATGGGGGAAAAATCTTCACATCAAATATCTCCAGTAAGGTTCTGATATCTGCCATATGAATATTCAAGATGCTTACAGACAACTGAGAGATAGAAGTATATGAAACCAAAACCCTTTCCCTAATGAATAAATACTTAAAGGATATAAACAAATTGTTTTGAAAAGAAGAATGCAAATTGCTAACAGTATCAAGGCTTGTTCCAAATAACTAATAAGAGAAATGCAAATCAAGATAACTCAGCAAATTGGTGACAATGACCAAAGATGGGAATTTATCAGTATTAAAAGAGTTGTGGAAAGACAGATACGCTAATGGATTGTTGGTGGAGTGGTTAACTGATTCAATCATTCTGGAAAGCATTGGAATTAGTTTTAAAAAGTTACTGAATATCCATAACCTTTGATCCAGAAATCCCAGAGCGGGACATTTACCCTGAGGTGATCAGTGATAAGAAGAAACACTCTGTATATACCAATATATTTATTGCACTTTGCCAGGAGAAATGATCAAAGTTGTTGTAAATGAATGTAGTCTATGAAGCATTCAGAGAATCTATCCTTCATATTAGGAACAATGGGAAGACTTCATAATGGGAAGATTTAAATGAATTCATGCAAAGTAAAGCAAATAGAACCAGAAGAAATATAGATAAAAAATGACTGTAACAATAGAAATAACAACACAACAGAAACTAAGAGCTATGAAATTATAGTCACCAAACTTGTCCCCAAAGAAAGGATAGGAATGCACCTTCCTCTCTTCTCTGAAGGGGTGGGATGGTGGTGGATTTAGGAGTATGGAACACTACAGATAATTTTGGACTTAGTATATTGGTTAATTTTGTTGACTTGCATGTTTTTTCTTTGTTATAAAAGGATGACTCCTTGTGTAGGGCGAGGTATATATTGGAAATGTAGGTGATATAAAAACAAAGGATATTCAATGTAATCTTAAAAGAAATAAATACAAAGTCTCCCCTTAACCACGTTACTCTCTCTAGCTATTATCTTTCCCTCTCTGCTAAGTTTCAAGGAAAACTGGACTATATTTACTGTCCATTGCCAGGAAAAGAGAGGAGCGGGCAGGGTCAGAGACTGCAGAAAGTTCAAGAAGGATGAGAGTTGAGGAAAGGGCATTGAATTTGATGATTAAGAGACCACTTGTAACTTTGGAGAGGGAGGCTTCATTTGAACGATGAGTTTGAAAATCAGATTACAGAGAGTTTTAGAAGAGAGTTAGAGGAGAGAATGTAGAAATACCAATGGTAGAAGACTTTCTCAAGGATCTGAGTCATGAAAGAGAAGAGAGATGTAAGGACAATCATTATTGGATATGGTCAGATCAAGTGAGAGCTTGGAGGAGGAGGAGGGGGAGGAGGAGGAGAGGAAGAGGGGGAGGAGGAAGAGTTAACATTTACATAACACTTTTTAAGGTTTACAAAGCACTTCACACATGTCTCATTTGATCCTTACAACAACCCTGGGAGGTAGGTGCTGTTATTATGCCCATTTTACAGATAAGAACTTGAGGCAGACATACTTGCATAAGTAAGTGACTTGTCTAGGGTCACACTGCTAGTGTCTGGGGCAGGATTTGAACTCGTCTTCCATATTACATGTGCAACACTTTCCACTTTGACATTTACCTGCACCGCCAGATAAAGATAAGATGATTTTTGTTGCACTCTGATCCAGGATTTCCTACAGAGGACTGGACCACACAAAGCAGGGAAGGTCAAAAGGAAATCTGAGATCCTTTGCCAAATTAGCTTTAACCATGAACCTGTATTATGCCCTATCTGACTGCAAAAAGGGGATCTCATATATGTAAAAGGAATAAAAATAATTTTCAAAAGAGATTAAATATTTCAGCACTGACCTAAGCCAAGCATTTTAATCTGGTTTAAACAGTTTTAAAATACTAAAAACAAAATAATAGCAATGAATTTAAGAGTGGCAAATCTTTCTTGGACCGGATTACTTGCTTGGCAAATCAAGGGAATGTCATGATGTAGACAGACAATGCAGGAAAATATTGAGCAAAGCCTTTCATGCCTTTCTCATGGATGAGATGAAGTCCTGTGGTCCAGACACTAGCATAATTAGGTGTGTTTAAAATGGTTGTGTCCAAGGGCCCAGCCCAAAGGGTAGTGATGGATGCAGTGGTTTCCATCAGGATCGGGAGATATCTAGTGAATTGTCCCAGTGTACTTTGGAATTATCAGTGACTTGGATGAAAGCATAAATAGAGAAGCATGGTACAAGGTAAGGAATTTTCATTTGGGAGTCCAGGGGCCTTGATTCAAATCCTGGCTCCGTCAGTTATTATCCGACTTCTCTGAGCTTCTGTTCTCTTCTCTATAAAATGAAAGGAAGAGAAGGGGGAAGTGAACAGGGATTTATTAAGCACTTAGAAGGTACCAGGAACTATGCTAAGTGTTTTACAAATATTATCTCTTTTGATCTCACAAAGAGCTTGGACAAGGTGAGCTCTGAGTTCAAAGTTATCCAGTCAACAAGGATTTGTTAAGTACCTATTGTTATTTGCTCACATAGTCATGTCTCCCTGCTTCATTTCCCCTCTTCACATCCCCTGTGCCCTTATTAATCAGAACTTTTGATAGTAGTTGGGACCAAGAACAGAATTCACTGCTCCAAGGAGTCTAAGTAAAGGTGACTCTAGTGAAGACATGGTTTTTAATATACATACTCTACTATTTTAGGGCTTTGTGACTTTCAATTCATACTTAGTATCATGTGACCTCACAACAGCCTTGAGTGAGAGGTATTGCAGCCTTTATTTTGTGGATGACGGAAACCGAGGTTCGCAGAGGTTAACTGTCTTGGCTGACATCTCACATTTAGTATATTTCAAAAGTGGAAATTGAACCCAGGGTTTTCTGGTGGCAAGTTGATTGCTCTATCCATTAGACCACACTATTCCTTACTGTGGAAAATGGGATAACGCCTAGAGAGAAATTTTCTTCCACCAATATATAGGTGGCACCTTCTGTGATATTTGGAGTCTCTGAGAAGGCTGAGAAGTAAACAGAAGGCTTAGAAGTTAGTGTGGCAAAAGCCCCCAGGCCATCAGTCTGCCCTGTCTCTTCTGGAAAATGAGACCTGGAAATGAAAGTATAAAAATATTGAGAGCTGTTCTATGGGACTAGTGAATTATCATTGTTATAAATAAATAATTTCCTTACTTTCAAGTATCTTTTAATATTCATTCATTCCACCCAATCTATTTATTACTCAATAGAGGCAAAGCTCTGTGCTGGGAAGACAGTGATGGAAGATGACCATGTCCTTGTCCTCCAGGAATATATAAAGGAAGGAAAAGAGGCTACATCCTGGATACACATAAATACCAGGCAATGTAGAATGTGGTGGTGGCAGTGAAAAGTTCTAGACCAACTGACATTTAAATAACGCTTACTATGTGCCAGGCACTGAACTAAACACTTTATAAAAATTATCTCATTTGATGCTCACAATAACCTTGAGAGGAAAGGGTTATTATTACATCCATTTTACAGATGAGGAAACTGAGATAGAACTTTAGTGACTTGCTTAGGGTCATTTAATTAGAAAGTATCTGAGGCAGGATTTGAACCTGAGTCTTCTGAATTCCAGTGCTCTGTCCACTGTGCCACCTAACTACTGTGTTCTTGTCACCTAGGACAAATTTAGAAAGGAGAGAAAGATTCCATCTTGGCCAGTCAGGGAGGGTGGAGGACATGGCACCTGGTCCAAGGATTTCAACAGGCAAGGAGGAAGGGTATTTCTTCTAAGAAGCCTTTGAACTGAGAATTCTTCAATGGAGCGTTTTCTCCTCTATGGGCTCTAGCCAGGGAAACTTTCCGCTGGCTCAGCTCCAGAGCTGAATTTTGCCTTAAAGGCAGTGTGGCCCAATGGGGAAGGTGCTATATCGTTCTAGGATTCTTTTCAAAACCCAGTTAGTGACTTATCACAGAGCTACTTCCTGGCTTCCTTCAGCTCCCAGCTAATATGTCACCTTTCACAAGAAGCCTTTTCCAATCCTTCCTAATTCTAATACTATCTCTCTACTGGTTATTTCCATTTTATCCTGCATATAATCTGTACCTACGGGTTCGCATGTTGTCTCTCCCATTAACTTTCCATTAAACTTGAGATCAAGGAATGTTTGTTTTTGTTTGTTTGTTTTTTACCTTTCTTTGTATCCCCCAGCGCTTAGGATAGATAATAAGCGCTAAATATTAACATTGATATATAACTCCCCTGTGAGACCACTGGGTGTCAGTGTTGCGCTCCGTATCCCACAGTCGCCGCTCATTCTGTCTAATGTAATTTCTTTTGCAAAAAACTAATTTGGGACCCTCAGCGGCATCCAGCTCATGACTTGGAAGATGGAGGGAAGCTTGCTTGTGACATCTGTCACCCCCGCTGCTCACCTCGTGAGCTGCTTTGCCTGCAACTGTCTTGGATGTGATTTTGACATGCTTTATTGTTCTCCAAAGCCTTCTTTCCAATGCTTTCTCAGTTTT
>JAQQSK010016133.1:0-10547 GCA_028658325.1 Potorous gilbertii | reverse complement strand
AGGGGGAGGGGACAAATGGGGAGAAAATTTTGGAACCCAAAATCTTGTGAAAATGAATGTAAAAAGTTAAATAAATAAATTTATAAGAAAAAAGAAAAGAAAAGAAAAGAAAAAGAAAAAAGAAAAAAAAATCTTAAAGATTCCTTGAAACATTTTAGAAAAAATAATATTTCAGAATGTATATGCTTAACTATTTTTCCTCATGTCGTTACATTTATTTTGCTTTGAATACACACTAATCTCTCTGAAACTTACATGTCATGTGCTATTAATTTTGTACCTTTAATTTGTTATTTATTTATTTTTAAAAACATATTTTAAAAAAAATATTTCTATGTTTTTTAGCAAATGATATGAACAATCAGTTTTCAACAGAAGAAATTAAAACTATCTGTAGTCATATAAAAATGTTGTAAATCACTATTGATCAGATAAATGAAATTTAGAACAACTGTGAGGCTCCCCCACCTACTAAACTGACTAAAACAAAAAACAAAACAACGATAAATGTTAGAGAAGATGTGGGAAAAATGGAGCACTAATACATGTTTGGTAGAGTTGTAAACTGATCCCACCATTCTGGAAATTAATTTAAAACTATATCCAAAGTATTATAAAGCTGAGTACACCCTTTTATCTAACGATATTTTATGTATTTTAAAACATATAAATTATTTTTGTTTATAATATAGAGCATCAACTATATTTTACAAAAAAAAGTGAAAAAGGGTAATTCTTCCTGTGATGTAAATTTTTTAGCTAAAAAAACAAGGTATTTGAACGACTTTGTCTTATATGTATTCTGAACGAATCATGTTGTTTTGAAAAATATGCCATTGAATATTAATTACAGTGACTTTATTTCAGTGTAAATGTGTTCTCCTCCATGAGGTTAATCCACTTTCTCCACTAGTATAAATTCCTAAACATGTCATCTATGGGATTATCTCATTAATATGTAAAATATAAATATTAAGTCAAAGTAGCAGCAATCTTAAATTATGTTATTTTTAAATAAGATGATGAAGTTTTTGAATCTTGAGTTCTTTCTTTAAAGGTTCTGTTTATATTAAATCTACATCCCCTTTTTAAAAAATTAAGATGTATTTTTCCTGTATATATCACTTTGGGAGCCCTTCCTAGGTTTTCAATAGTTCTGATACATTTGTTCAGTTTTCTTTGTTATCTTTGTTTTTTGACAACAGTGCAATGGTTTAATTATATACATACACATATATGTATATATATATATATATTTGTGTGTGTGTGTGTGTGTGTGTGTGTGTGTGTGTAGTTTGCAGGATAATTAATGTAACACCGAAGAAAAGATAATTTCAATATACAAAGAAGAGAAAAGTTGGCTGCATATGAACCTGTGAACCTCTTTTACACAGTGTATTTTTTTAAAGCATACAGTAAAAATAACATTATAATTCAAGAAGTGACCTATTCATGAATGTACTTCTGGCTTTCTTTTATTTGATTTTTAATGTATCATTGATTTCTTTCTTCTTTCTTGGTCATTATCACTACCCACAATTACCTTCCACCCCCAATGGAAGCAATCTCTATTGACAAAAATAATAATTAATGATAATATTAATAATAATAAATATGGTCAGGTGAAGCAAAACTACACATTAGCTGTATCTGAAAATATGTGGTTCATTCTGCCTTTCTACTCTATCACCCCTCTGTCAAGAGCATATTTCATTATTGGATTTCTCATGTGACAGGTGGCCATGACACTGATGAGAGTAGTCTTAATTCTTTCAAAGTAATTTTCCTTTAAAACACTGAAGTTGTATAAAAAAAAAAAGAAAATGAAGCTTTGGCTAGATGATACCCAAGGAAAAGGAACCCACCAAATCCTAAGACAGCACTCAAGTTTTGGGTACTACTAGTTATCAAGAAATTTTTCTTTATATCAAGCCTTAGTCTTGCTCTTTGCTATTCTCCTCATTATTCTAGTATGTAGTTTTCAGGAAAATAGGAAAAAAAGGTGGGGAATGGGCAAAGCCAAGATGGCAGAGTAGAAGGACTGACCTGTAGAAGCTCCCCCTACAGCCCATAAAATTCCTGTAAAAAATAATTCCAAACAAATTCTGAAACAGCAGAAGCCACAAAACAACAAAGTGAAATAGATTTCCAGCCCAAGGCATCCTGGAAGACTTATAGAAAAGGTCTATTGCACTAGTCACAGAGCAGAGCACAGTCCAGCCTTGGACACACTGCAGTGACAAGACTGGAGTAATCCTCAGGGCATACAGAATACCTGGCAGTAGCTGCCGTTCCCAGATGCCTCAACCGACAAATGCCAAAGATAAGTTCAAAACTCAGTGAGAAAGCACTTTCACCTGCATGAGAAGGAAACAGCATCAGGGACCAGCAACCCCAGGGTAGTGGAAGTTGCTGCAGCACAGTGTCCATTTTAGAAACCCTAAGCCTAAAATCCCTGGGAGAATTGTGTGGCTGCTCTGGATCTCAGACCTGAGTGGCAGCCTTAAGGTGAGGAGGAGTACTGGCTGGGCTGGTGGAGCTGGTGGAGGCTCTGGAGAGGGATCCCTACTGGCAGACCCTGGGCAGAACAGAACACTTGTGGTTGATCACAGACAAGATTACAGGAGAGGAGCAAAGTCCTCTCCCTTGATTGTGTGACCTTGGAGGAACTGAGAACTTACAGGTCCCCAGAGTATGCCCCTTCTTGACAAAGGACTCTAAATTTAAGTAAGCAGCTGGAAAAATGTCAGAAAAGGGGAAAAATAATATTATAGAAGGTGACTTTCTGGGTGAGCAGGTATTTTCTTCCATCCTTTCAATGACGAAGAACAATGCATAACATCAGAAATAGAAGTCAAGACTTCTGTATCCAAATCTCCAAAATAAATATGCAATGGTCTCAGGCCAAGGAAGAGCTCAAAAAGGATGTTGAAAATCAAATAAGAGAGGTGGAGGAAAAATTGAGAATGGAAATGAGAGTAATGCAAGAAAATCATGAAAAGCAAGTCAACAACTTGCTCAAGGAAACTCAAAAAAAATATTGAAGAAAATAACACCTTTAAAAATAGGTTAATTCAATTGGCAAAAGAGGTGAAAACAAACCAATTAGCAGAATAATGCTTTAAAAAGCAGAATTAGCCAAATGGGAAAGAGGGTTCAAAAGCTCACTGAAGATAACAGTTCCTTAAAAATTCGAATGGGAGCAGATGGAAGCTAATGACTTTATGAGAAATGAAGAAATTACAAACAAAGCCAGAAGGATGAAAAAATAAGAAACAATATGAAATATTTCATTGGAAAAACAACTGACCAGGAAACGAGATCCTAGAGAGATAATTTAAAAATTATTTAACTACCTGAAAGTCATGATCATAAAAAGAGCCTAAATATCATTGTTCATGAAATTATAAAGGAAAACTATCCTGATATTCTAGATAAAGAGGGTAAAATAAATATTGAAAGAATCCACCAACAGCCTACTGAAAGAGATCTGAAAACAGAAACTCCTAAGAATATTGTAGCCCAATTCTAGAGTTCCCAGGTCAAGGAGAAAATATTGAAAGAAGCTAGAAAGAAAGAAGTTGAGTAGTGTGGAAATATAATGAAAACAACACAGCACCTAGCAGCTTCTACATTAAGGGATCAAAGGACTGGGAATATATTACAGAAGTCACAGAAATTAAGATTAAAACAAAGAATAACCTACCCAGAAAAACTGAGTATAATATTTCAGGGGGAAAATGGTCATTCAATGAAATAGAGAACTTTCAAGCATTCTTGATGAAAAGATCAGAGCTGAATAGAAAATTTGACTTTTAAACATAAGAATCAAGAGAAGAGTGAAAAGGTAAACAGGAAAGAAAAATCATAAGGGACTTTCTAAAGTTGAACTGTTTACATTCCTACATGGAAAGAAAAATAATTGTAACTCTTGAAAATTTTCTCAGCATTTGGGTAGTTGGAGGGATTACATACACACACACGCACACACACACACACGCACACACACACACACATGCACACACACATGTATTATGTATATATACACACACAGAGAGCACAAGGTGAGTTGAATAGAAAGGGATGATATCTAAAAAAAGTCAAATCAAGGGGTGAGAGAGGAAAGTATTGGGAAGAGAAAGGGAGAAATGGAAAGGGGGAAATTATCTCTCAAAAAAGAGGCAAGAAAAATCTTTTTCAGGAGAGGGAAAATGGAGAAGGTTAAAGGGGAAAAGTGAATCTCATTCTCATCACATTTGGTTTAAGGAGGGAATAACATGCCCACTAAATTTGGTATGAAAATCTGTTGTACACTACAGGAAAGTAGGGGAAAAGGGGATAAGTGGGGTGAGGGGATGATAGAAGGGAGGGCAAATGAGAGGAAAGAGTAATTATAAGTAAACACTTCTGGGGAGGGGCAAGGTCAAAAGAGAGAATAGAATTAATTGGGGGGCAGGATAGAATTGAGGGAAATATAGTTTGTCTTACATAACATGAGTATTATGAAAATCTTTTGCAAAACTACACATTTATAGCCTATATTGAACTGCTTACCTTCTCACTGGGGATAGGTGGGTAGAAAGGGAGAGAAGTTGGAACTCAAAGTTTTAGGAACGAATTTTGAGAATACTTTTTGCCTTTAACTGGGAAATAAGAAATATAGGTAAATGGGGAATAGAAATCTCTCTTGCCCTCCAAGAAAATAGAGGAGATGGGGCTAAGGGAAAGGAGTTGTGAATAGAAGGAAGGGTAGGTTGGGGAATGAGGTAATCAGAATGCATGCTGTCTTGGGGTGGGCAGAGGGGAGAGAAGGGGAGAAAATTTGGAACTCAAAACCTTGTGAAAATGAATGTTGAAAACTAAAGATAGATTGATAGATGATAGATAAATTGATTGATTGATTGATTGATAGAGAAGAAAAGGAATCACCTTAGTGCAGACCAGTGGAAACCAGTGTATTTGGACTCAGAGGACCTTGGTTTGAATCTTGGCTCTGCCAATTATTACATTTGTGACCAGATAAATCACTCATCCTGTCTTATTCTATTTCCTCAGCAGGTAAAATGAGAGGATTAACATAGATGACCTTGTTAAAATCTCCCAGATGTAAATATTTGATTTTATAATCTCTCAATTTGGCCTAAGGCTGACCCTGTCTTTTGGTATAAGGTATTTTGTTGCAAGAAATATAAAGTAATGATAGAATTTGTAGATGGAAATAGCTTTGTCCAATTATCTCATTTACTGATGAGAAAAATGAGTATCAGAGAGATGGTTCATGAGGGAATAAGGAATCACTGGAGTTTGATTGAGGGAGGTTGTTATATGATTAAACTTACAATTCACAAAGCTCACTTTGGAAACTGAGAGTGGGTTGGGTTGGATTGAGGAGAATAGTGAGAGAAGGATTCTAATCCAAAAGCCTTTGCAAATAGTTCAGGCATGAGATGTTGATGGTTTAACCTGGGTGATAGCTGTGTAAGTGGAGAGAAGGTGACAAGTACTAGAACTGATGTGAAAGTAGAAATGATAGAATTTGCCAAGAAATTGAATATGATACGTATAAAGATTGGGACCAAGGCTGAAAGTCTTGATCACTGGATCACTAGATCACTGTAAGTTTCACCATGTCCTCAAAAATAATAGGAAAATTTGGAAGATGATGGATTTGGTGAGAAAGATGAGTTAATTTTAGTCATGTTAAAAGTTTGATATGTCCAACAGGCAACTGATGATTCAAGTTTAAAGTCAGAAAAGAGGTTAATGCTGGAGTAGTAAATCTGAGAATCATCTTCCTTGAATCCATGTGAGCTGAGAAGATCACTAAGATTGTGTGGAAGGAGAAAAGAAGAAGGTCCAAGGCAGATCCTTGTGGGATACCCATGGTTAGTGGAATCCTCATAGTTTCTTGTGACAAATTTAGGCACTATTGTTCTAAGTAATGCTGCATATGTGACTTCACAAAAAGAAAATTATTTTTATGTATTTTATCTTTCCAAATTAATATTTTGAAGAGTAGAATTGTCTTACATATTTGCTTTGCAGCATACATGAAGGCAGAATTTTATTTTCCCCTTTGAGGTAAAAAAATGTGGAAAAACAATTTTCACCAAAAACCAAGCTGAAATATGCATTCTATCAAGCACTAAGAGACCACAGTGAATCTCAAACTGAGTGTAATACAGCACCATCTCTATAATTAAGCACTTTGTGGCCAGTTCCCTCATGAATTAGACTGAAGCATAAGCCATCTGACCTTCAAAAGAATGTTCCTCAGTATTAGGGCAATACCAAATTCACTGAGCTATTTGCTATTCTATTTTCTTCCTTTCCTGAATATGAGCATATTATGTTCTAAGGAAACAATGTATGAAAAATATTGATTTATATAAAAATATAAAAACAAAATACTTATTGACTACAGGTTTCACACTATACCATTTATGGTTTTAGAATTGTTTGTCCCTACTACATTTTGGGATGTCTAAAAATCTAATTCCCTAAAAGAAAATTTAATTAGTATTGATTATTGAAGGAACACATCTATTTTATAAGTAAAGCTACACTTGAATAAAATTATCCACAGTTTTTAATGAAATTTCTTACACTTACAAGTTATCAATGAGAAGTTACAGTAAGATAGTTATTAGTTTGCTGTGCAAAGAGGATAAAAAAAGGGAGAAAAAAGGGAGTGGTGAGACAAAAGTTTTGAGTATAGTAGAATGCAATTCACCAGGACCAAAAGATGCAGTTAAATATAATAAATAAACAATACTTTCAGCTTCTGCCAAGGGGAAAAGTGGTAGACTAATATTTATAGGAGTAGTCCCATTGGGTGTTAAAGATGATTAATTGGTTTACTATATTTTAGTTTTCCACTTACTGCGTGAATGGTGGTGATAGTTCTCTTGAATTTGCCCTAATGTCCAAAGATACTTTATTATTATATTGCAATAAATGGAACTCCTTCAATGTATCTGGCTTAGTGCTTAATTTACTCCAAGAGAATAATTTGGGCACTGGAAAAATGAAGCACAATAAGTCAGATTTTACCACTGGTAAAACTAAAACCTGAGTTGTAAGTTAGGTGCCTATGGGAAATATATTAGGATCTTAAGTCCTAAAGGTGCAGTTTAAGAAGTTCTTGTTCAATTGTACTAATTGCTGTCCTTTATTATACAGTCTGTTTTATCCACTTTGTAATGACATTTCACTATTCCCCAACAAACGTTTGGCTTTGATCTTCACTAGGTTGAGTGAATCACAAATGTGTAGAAGAATGTAGCTATTCAAGGAATTGTGTTAATTCCTCCCCTTCCCCCAGTTCTCCAGTGTATATGCTATAAAATGATGTAAGGGAAAAGTTAGGTGTTGTTGTTATGTGTAATAGTTTATCTCAAGTATAAATATGAAAATGCAATGTGACAGTTGAAGTTGCAAACTCAGTGCTGTATTTATCTACCAAAGCTTGTGGGCTGCAATTGAGAGTCTTTGAGAGATGAAAGGATTGGCCCAGAGCCACATAACTACTATGTTGCAAATTTCCTTAAGGATTTGCTTTGTGAAATTTGGATTCAGTCAAAAGGCTGCCCTTGCGCATCTAAAGGGTCACTTGTGGCCTCAGGCTCACAGGCCCCCCACCCCTGAATTAAATACTACACATATTACAGTGTCAACACATTAACAAAAATAAACAAACCAAAAAAAACAAACAACAACAACAAAAACCAACTCCAATTACTTAGGAAATATTTTTTTTTTGAATCTGGAAATCTATCCAATTGATTATATTACATCTCTAATGGGAGGATCATCACAGCCTCTTTGTTGTTTTTTGTTGTTGTTGTTGCTGCTAATTTTAAAAAGATTGGAAAGTCTAAAAAGTATAAATAAAATTCAGAAAACGAGCGTATTTCAGAGTTAGCTGCTAAAATGGAGGGGCAAGAGAAGAAGTTGATGGCTGCAATCTTTTTCCTGATGGGATGCTAAGACTAAAAATTGATCTTTTTTGCCTGTGGAATCGCATTGATCATATCACAGTCTTATGTTTTAGACAAGGTCAGAAACTCAAAGCTTTATCTTTTTTGTAGCAATCTAATTAATATGCAAACTTTTATGAAAGTTCTGTTTGAATGCTGGTTGGCACAGCATGTTGACTGAAATATACAAAAAAAAAATCCAAATGAACAAATATTCAGAATATCCAACACCAATTTCCAAGAATCTAAATACTGAGTCCTAGACTACAAAGATGGGAACAGAACCAATTGTTTAAGTAATTTCGTGAGGAATCAAAACTACAGAATATTTCTTGTATTTCCCCTGAGGAAGGCTATCATTGGTCCTAAAATACTTCAAGAGGATAGGGAGACATGTGTGAGTTAAAGTACAACCATTTCAGATACATAGGGTCTTCAGGAGAGGGAACCCATTATCAAATGCTAATCACCTCAAAAACTGAGAACAGATCTCACAGATCTTTTGATTACAAGGTAATATAATCAATGAAATGCTGATGAAAATTTCTCTTTGAGGTTTGTTTGCAATATTTTCCTTCAAAAAAGCTGATAGCAGATAAGAATTCGTAGGAGAAAATGCAAACCACTTTGGTACCTTTGTCAACACAACCCTAAATGAGGTCACAAAGAGCTGGATATGACTAAAAAGTCACCAAACAATAGCTGATAGAGATTATTGAGAACAATATTCTTTAATATATGTCAAACAATTTTTGATTACCTTTTAATATTTTAAAAGTTAAATGATTTGTGTTTTAGTTATATTAGTAACCTATTAATAACTAAGGTTTTTCTTTCTTATTTCCTCATTTAAAATACACTCGCAAAGGGAGGAGCCAAGATGGCAGAGTAGAAAGACACACTTATGCAAGCTCCGAAACCACAGCCTATAAAATATCTGTAAAGAACTCCTAACAAATTCTGGAGCAGTGGAAGTCATAGAACAACAGAGTGGAGGAGATTTCTGTTCCAGAAAGACCTGAAGAACCCTCACCAAAGGTCCGTCACACACGGGACCAGAGTAGAACCCAGCCCTACCTTGGCTGTGCAGCCCCAGAAGGAACAGATCCAAGCAAGCCTCAGGGAGAGAATCTCGAGTGGCCACGGGGGTCCCTCCACCCACAGGTGGTACAGGTCAGTGAGAGAGATATCTGGGCTGTCTGAGAGGGGAGCGGGGTATCTCCATAACTTGTGCTCCCTCGGAAGGCAGCAGCAGAGGCAGTGGCTGCCAGAGGCTCCTCGAGCAGGCAGGAGCTTAGCAGGAGCTCCATTACCGAAGGTCTCTGCATAAACCCCCTGAGGGAACTGAGCCTGGGAGGTGGTCCTGCCCCCACATGAGAACCTTATTTAACCTTACCCTGAATAGCAGCTAGGCCTGCTGCTGAAAGCCCTGAGGCCTGGGAGCAGCATTTGAATCTCAGACCCTAAGCACTAGCTGGGCGGATCTAGAGGGGGATGGAGAGAAATCTCAAAAATCAAGTAACTGGCTGGGAAAATGCCCAGAAAAGGGGAAAAAAAATATGACCATAGAAGGTTATTTTCTAGGTGACCAGATGTTAGCTCCTTTCCTTTCTGATGAGGAGGCACAATGCTTACCATCAGGTAAAGACATAGGAGTCAAGGCCTCTGTATCCCAAACATCTGAAATAGATATCAAATGGGCTCAGGACATCGAAGAGCTCAAAAAGGATTTTGAGAATCAAGTTAGACAGGTGGAGAAAAAACTGGGAAGAGAAATGAGAGAGATGCAAGAAAAGCATGAAAAACAGGTCAATATCTTGATAAAGGAGACCCAAAAATATGCCGAAGAAAATAACAGCTTGAAAAAAAGGCTAGCTCAATTGGCAAAAAAGGATCAAAAAGTCAATGAGGAGAAGAATGCTTTCAAAAGCAGAATTAGCCAAGTGGAAAAAGAGGTGCAAAAGCTCACTGAAGAAAACAGTTCTCTCAAAATTCGAATTGAACAGATGAAGGCTAATGACTTTCTGAGAAATCAAGAAATCACAAAAGAATGAAAAAATGGAAGAGAATGTGAAATATTTCATG
Source organism: Potorous gilbertii (assembly GCA_028658325.1). Lineage (NCBI taxonomy): Eukaryota > Metazoa > Chordata > Mammalia > Diprotodontia > Potoroidae > Potorous > Potorous gilbertii. The sequence continues at coordinate 483 of JAQQSK010016133.1, read as the reverse complement.
GGAAAAACAACTGACTTGGAAAATAGACCCAGGAGAGACAATTTAAAAGTTATGAGACTACTTGAAAGTCATGACAAAAAAAAAGCCTAGACATCATCCTTCATGAAATTATCAAGGAAAATTGCCCTGATATTCTAGAATCAGAGGGCAAAATAAGTATTCAAGGAGTCTATCGATCACTGCCTGAAAGAGATCCAAAAAGAGAAACTGCTAGGAACATTGTGGCCAAATTCCAGAGTTCCCAGGTCAAGGAAAAAATATTGCAAGCAGCTAGTAAGAAACAATTCCAGTATTATGGAAGTACAATCAAGATAACACAAGATCTAGCAGCTTCTACATTAAGGGATCGAAGGCCATAGAACAGGATATTCCAGAAGTCAAAGGAACTAGGTCTAAAACCAAGAATCACCTACCCAGCAAAACTGAGTATAATACTTCAGGAGAAAATATGGTCTTTCAATGAAATAGAGGACTTTCAAGCAT